>JANHFK010004188.1:18408-29694 GCA_036250565.1 Sibynophis collaris
CAATGATTTTTCTGGGGACCACCAAAATTTTCTCGCGGACCACCAGTGGTCCCCGGACCACCAGTTGGTGACCGCTGTTCTGGAACAAAGTTTCAGGGCAAACAATTTTAGAAATAAATGTGGCTTTTGTTAGATATATGGTATCTCAAATTTTGAGCCATGACAAGCAACCAGCAGGTTAAACTGTGCAATTTGAAAATGACTTTAAGAAAAAAAAACAATGCTTCGTTACAAAATAAAATTGTTCCAGATACCATGATATGTGTAAGTCAACTCTTTTTTTTTTTAAAGCAACATGGAGCCAAAGAGATCCACCAGTTCAAAAGCTATTGATAATATGTGTGGATGTTGAAGCTAGGGAGATGGGAAATGAGTCTGGGTTTAGAAAAGACTATTCTATAAACATAAATCTGGTCAAACCAACAGGTTGTATGAGAAAATGGATCATAACCAGCTTGCTATACAAGGCAAGTGAAAGAGACTTAGGAGCTGAAATGTAGGGTACAAATGTAAGGTACACACAAATACATGTGTGTGTATTTGTGTGTATGTATGAAGGGATAGAAACTGCTCTGATCTTACATAGTTTCGTATTCAGGTTGAGACTCAACCCCTATTTCTTTAAGCTAGGGCAGTGATGACTAACCTTTTTCCCTTCGCGTGCCCACACCCAGAAGGAGGCCCTCCGGAGGCCGGAAACCGCCCGTTCCGGTGGGACTGGAAGTTCCATTTTTTTGCCCTCCACAGGCTTCAGAGCCTTTCTAGGAGTCTGTGGAGGGCAAAAATGGCCTTCCTGACCACCCCCCGAAGGCCCTCCGGAGGACAGAAAATGTCCGTTTTCCAACTTCCGGTAGGCTCGTTTTTTGCCCTCCAGAGCTTCCACAGCCTTTCTAGGAGTCTGGGGAGGGTGAAAATGGCCTTCCTGACCCCCCCAGGCCCTCTAGAGGCCAGAAAACATCCATTTTCTGACTTCCGGTGGGACCGGAAGTTCCAGTTTTTTGCCCTCCACAGCCTGCAGAGCCTTTCTAGGAATCTGTGTAGGGCAAAAACAGCCTTCCTGACCTCCCCCAGAGGCCCTCCGGAGGCCAGAAAACGCCTGTTTTCTGAGTTCTGGGAGGCCAGTAAGGCCCGAAAATCAGCTGAGTTGGGCCAGTGCCCGAGTGCCCACGGATATGCATGCCATAGGTTCGCCATCACTGAGCTAGGGCCTACAGAAAGTCAAGACCCCCTTTGGGGGTTAGTCTAGGACAACTCACTGTGGTCAACTCACCACTGCCAAATCCACACAGAATAACTCAACACAATCAGTGGTATCTGTCACTATTTCTTTAACATTATTTCAATTTTTGTCAGGGGAAATAAACAGTGTCAACGAAACAGTGGTGGATAACATTTATCGTGTTGAATTATCCCACATGGAATTGTCCCACGTCAAGTTGTCCTGTGGTGACTTGGCTGTGGTGAGTTGTCATGCAGCGAACTAACCACAGTGAGTTGGCTGCAGAGGCTTGTCCATGCCAAGTTGTCCATGATGAGTTGTCCCCTTCCATTGGGGGCAATTGTACCCAAGAGTTGGGATCCTTTCATCTCCCTTTTTCTTTTTTCAGGTGTAATTTTTATATATTTTTTAGTACTTTAGTATTTAGTATTTTTATTAGTAGATTAGTAGATTTTGATTCTCTCAACACTGTCAAACTATTTACTAAGGCTGCATTTACTAAAAAGTCTTTACTAAGACATTAATCTTGTCATCGTTCCTATCACTCATCTCCTCCCACTTATGACTGTATGACTGTAACCTTGTTCCTGGTATCCTTACGATTTATACTGACTGTTTTCTAACATGATTTGATTGCTTATTTGTACCCTATGACTATCATTGTGTTGTATCTTATTATTCTTGATGAATGTATCTTTTTCTTTATGTACACTGAGAGCATATGCACCAAGACAAATTCCTTGTGTGTCCCAGGGTGCTGCCTATTGTTTTGGCGTTGTTATCAAGTTTAAATTGTATGTTTGAATAAGTGCGTTATACCCCGACACCCACATGCCCACTTGCAAACACTCCCCTTATTTCATTTCTGCTGGTTGATCTATTGTCATATCACTTTGGAGGCTGCTTTGATTTGCTTGATTGAAGTGGCAGGAAAGCACTTGTAATAAAGAAAGAAGTTAAATAAATAAAACAGGCTGGGCATATTGGATGAATTAAGATAGCAACTTCTTTCATGCTGCCTGTTAAGGAAACAAGCTGACAATAACAAGGACGAAAACAAGGGGATATCCACTATAAATGTGGAATAAGTGGAAAAAGAATGAATGATCAAATTAATAACATCAATGAATACTTGGTAAAAGTGTTCTGACCTATTGGTTCTTGGGTTCTAACACTGATTCAGTGTTCGATATTCGCGTCTTGGATTGTAAATATTGTATTTTATCACCAATATTGTACTTTACATTAGGAGAGTGGATTTAAATATTACCTTTATTTCATGGATTGTCAAATGAATTAATTGACCTTGATTATGTAAATGCTTGTGACATTGGGTTTGATTTCACATGGATGAGCTTCACAATCTACTCAGATTTTTGCCACCTCATTCTTAAAGAGAAAATGATTTTTGATCTGTGGGAAAAAAAAATTTTTTTAATGACAGACTTTCAGCTTGATTTGGAATTATTCCAGAACTTGAAAGATCTTTTGACAAGCCTTTTGGGAACGTATTATGTCTGATTTCCAGAATTACTCTCCCCATTTTAGAAGATAATTATTTATAACTTGTTGGAGATGTATACATAAACATTACTTTACTATACACCTGTAAATGCACTTAGAATGAAATCATCTTGTATAGGGATGAAATCTACTTACCTTCCCTACCGGTTCAAAAGTGCGCGCTCGTCACCTCTGATTTATGATCCTCTGCGCATGCGCAGAAGGCTTTGCTCCTGCGCAGAAGGTTGAAAACCAGGAAGTAATGACATCCGGGTGGGTGGGCGGAGCCTTGCGCTACCGCCGCTACCGGTTCACTGAACCACGTGCCACCGCCGCTACTGACACATGCGAGCTGGACAGAATCGGTAGGACTTCACCACTGATCTGGTATCTGTTCATGGTGAAAAGGTTCGTAGAAATTCAGTTGTTTTCTGCTAAGGAGAAAAAACTGCATTGCAAAATTCAGAAAAATATGAATTTGGGGAATTGTTTGCCTTCTGGTTCAGGAGCAGATTCTAGATTGTATAAAATCAAATATTTCCTCCATGTTTGTATAAAATCAGTCTTATCAAATCAAGATCCTTCTTGCCGAGACTGAATTAGTTTGGAAATTTCAGTGTTGGAGATATACAGTAAGACCAATGGATATTTTGGCAATCTACATCTGCTGATCTTTTCATTATTCATAAGCAGTCTCCTATACCAATCTAAGTATTTATACCATGTTTTTGTTGGGTAATAGCATATGATAAATTTCATGTAAATATTTTTCTTGTATGTTTTCTTTAAACAATTGAAAATATTCCTGCTTTCTGGATGAAGTGACCAATTAACTTGAAATATGAGACAGCTTGTATACTACTCAAAACATCATATATTCCATATTTTTAAAGAGAATGACATTATAGAGCTTGCTTTTATTATAAAGCACTGTAATGTTTTTTTTATGAATCTTCACAAGGTATTATTCAAAAATCATGCCACCATTTTATGCTATTTCATTAGCCTTTATCTTTAGAATTGCTACAAAATAAATGCTGAATTTATTCTTCACACACAGCAAAGCAAATGGAATGCATTAGTATATTGGAGGGTGGACTTACAACCAAAAACCAAGGAAATGTACAGATTCCCAAATATTTCCTGGCTATATTGCAGCTCAGAACTATTCAGTGTTTCCTAAAGAAACTAATAGCAAGTGAAACCATTTGGTGCAGAAACCTGCCCATAAAACAGTTTAAATACTTCTAGCCAAGTTGATCCCATTAAAAGCCCAGTTGAGAAAGATTTAGGTGTAATTAGGATCCTTTGAAAACAGCAATAAAAGTTGAGAGAGTTTATCCATTCTAACAGGAAGAGGTTGTTAAGATCTAGGATTAGTTCTCTATGTACAGTCAATCATTTACTTTGATACATTCTCAAGATGGCCATCTAATAGACTGCAAGAGTCTTGGACTTGACATTGTATTGGGCTTGTGATTGATGGTACTGGACTCAGTAGGCTAGCCACTGAGATGACTTTTTTTGATAAATATATGAACCCAGAAACCTATTTTACCGTAGATACATTCTGGCTAAAACCCAGCTTTCATCAAGCCACTGGATCTAGCTTTGGTTTGCACCCAAAACCAGTTTGTAAGACTACAGATAAGACAGTGAAGTCCCTGACTTCACTCCTGTCCTGAAAACAGTAAAAAAACAAAAATACCCTTTATAGTTTGGAGCAAATAGACCTTGCAACCTTATCTGATCTTAGCTTTTAGCAAGTGTGCTACTAGGAGAATAACTAAGAACACTGTTATCATTTGCAGACACATTTCTTTCACTCTCTCTCTCTCTCTCTCAAATACTGAAACATAAGCATTTTGTCAAGTCAGGTTTTAAGCTCTCAAGCAGAGTGATGGCAATAATAACGATGATGGCTGAGAGAGAAACAAGATTGCCTTAAATGTTTTACTTGAGATAAATGAGTACATTTCACCCAGTAATAAATGGAAAATTCAAGTGTAAGGTATTACATTTGTTTTATTAAAGCAGAAATGTCCAAATTAACATTATCAAGTTACAAAAGTCTATGGGAGAGGGGGGATTGATTCAGGACCAATAAAGGAGAATGTTTGTACATGATTTTGTACATAATGTTTGTACCTTAGGATTGAAATGAGGTGCTCTCTTGGTGGTCTCTGAGCTTGGTTTTCTTGCAGATGTTTCACTACCCCCACTAGGTAACATAATCACTGCTAGTCTAGCAATAGCACTAGCACTTATATACTGCTTCATAGTGCTTTTACAGCCTTCTCTAAGAGGTTTACAGAATCAGCATATTGCCCTCCAACAATCTGAGTCCTCCTTTTACCCACCTCGGAAGGATGGAAGGCTGAGTCAACCCTGAGCCGATGAGATTCGATCTGCTGAACTGCAGCTAGCAGTCAACTGAAGTAGCCTGCAGTACTGAATTCTAACCACTATGCCATCTTATTTATTTTATTTATTTATTATTCAAACTTCTATACCGCCCTTCTCCCATTTCAGGAACTCAGGGCGGTGTACAGCCTAAGTAAAAAAACAATTTTGTACAATTTAAAACAGAATTAAAATATGATAGAAAATGGCTGCTCTTTAAAAAAAACCCTTAAACTAGTGAATAAAACCCGGGGAATGTAAAAAAACCAAAAATTAATACCCAAGTTAAAACCTAATAAAATCTAATTTGAGGGACTATGCCAGGCCGGCTGCACGAAAGAGGTGCGTTTTCAGGGCCCGACGGAAGAGGCACAGGTCCGTTAAAGTTCTTAATTCCGGGGGGAGGTCGTTCCAAAGGGTAGGGGCTGTCACTGAACTAATCAACAAGGCTAAGACATTTCCCCAATTTCATAATTCAATTGTTCGTAATTTCTTGGAAAGAGAGAAGTGTTGTAAGATTAATCATTTAGTCTTATGATTGTTGTGGTACATTCACTTGCTATTAAAAAAATCTAATCATCTGTGGATGAGCAACTAAGACTATACAATTTAGTATTAAAAAAAAACCAATAATAGATTTATAATCAGTACATGGTTTCCTAAAGTTATCATGAATTAAGGAGGTAGTATTACATTGATTTATCACAGATATACATGTTTAGATATATTACATTTATAGAAATCATGTATTAGGGACGACGCATTGTAAAAGTGCATCAGGCGAAGTGTGTGTAAC
Organism: Sibynophis collaris; assembly: GCA_036250565.1. Taxonomy (NCBI): domain Eukaryota; kingdom Metazoa; phylum Chordata; class Lepidosauria; order Squamata; family Sibynophiidae; genus Sibynophis; species Sibynophis collaris. Next base: position 24,330 of record JANHFK010004188.1, read on the forward strand.
AATACTTACATAAATTGCATAATACAGATGTGAAAAATACTTAACATAAATTGTATAAATGTGGTTTGAATTAAAAAAACATGATTTGCTGTGAAATTAAATAGATTATTATATTTTTACATGCAATACTGACATGGATACGAAATGATTGATGAAATCAATCCACTGCTGCTTTCCCATACAAAATAGTCATGTAAGGATTAGCAAGAACTTTCAGAAATATGTATCTGTTAACAAACAGTGTTTTAATTCTGCTGCATCAAAATTAATGTATTGTTATACTTAAGGACCAACCTATATTTGTATGTAAGAAATACATAGTTATTCATTAATCTCAGTCCATGATATGTATCTGATAAAGTTAAGGCATAAATGTTTCGTCAATACACCGGTCAGTTTTCAATCTTTAGAAACAGACCATGAATTCTACAATTAATGAAAACAAATCTATATTTCACTCTATATAAAAATTTTGGAATTGTTTTGCTAATATTTTAAAGATTACAGAGTTTCAATAATAAATGTTTCACTTTTTCTTGTAAACATATGAAGATCTGGATACACATAAAAAGTGGTCTTCCTTGCCATAACAGTATATAGTCACAGTGCCATTTGACTTTCTGCATATTCTTCACATTTCTATAGACACAAAGTTGTTTCAACAAAGCCAATACCAGTATCTGAGACAAATGAAGGATCCTGTTTCTTTCAGATGATTCCCCATTTCACATATATAGATTTGGCCAGCTTCCAAGCACAAAGCACTCAGCAGAATGGATGTCAGGATATATCCAACTGAAAGTTTTTTTGCTGTCATTGAAACCTTGGCAGGTTTTGCTGTTTCTGTTCTGACCCTCCTCTTTTTCATTCCTGAGTTTCTGACCTTGGCTGTGTATTTCAAACAATAATAATCATCATGCCACATTCTGTGTTGGTCAGATTTCAAAAGTCCTTCCTGGCACAGTACAATGATGAGTGAAAACATCCTGTATCTCTAACTGTACATTATGCAAATTCCATTTCTGTTTTTCATTACAGGCTGATATCAGCATCTAATCTTTGTGCTACATCTGGAATATCACAAGTCAATCTTCCAGAACACACCCAGAATTAGCATTCTAATACATGCCAATATTTTGGTTTGCAGTTAATGGTTTGTATACCCTTCTTCAGGGAGGGGCACTAGAAATTCATTCCATCACTATGTCAGATATCAGAATCACAATATTTTTTATTACAGTTGTCTTCAATAACAAATTGTGTAAAATGGCCAGTTCAACTGAAACTTGTTTCATCATCCTTCAAGTGACATAGGTAAAATGTTTTAATTAAAAATAGTCCCAAGCACACCCTGGTACAAAACTTAAAAGAAAATATACTACAATTCAGACAATATCTCATAAACTTTTCTTTTATTGCACTGAATGTTTAAAGTAACATAATCTACTAAGCAAAAGAATCCAAACAGTGATACATAATCCAAACAGATAATGATTGCTGGCTATACTAAATACTGTGAGTGATTTAGCCATGAATTAAGACATGTATTTTCTTTCAATCTTTATGGGTTTGAATTTGAAGATTAAGTAAAAAAGGAAAAATCAAGGAATAAAGATTTATTTTCCATATTTTGGGGAGGCTCAGAATTGAGTTATCTTCCAGTCAATTCTCCTCCACATTGCTCGCACAACACTTTTTTATTCAAAAGGACAAAAATGCCAAGCCTCATTTTACACACAGGTTTGTAACATTAAAAATTTTCTAAAATTTTGTTTACACTGGCAATGAATGAATGCTTGGAAATCTCAGATGAGAAACTTACTTCAGCTTGCAATTGGATTCAAGTTGTTTTCTAGAATTCACGGTCAAGGCAAATAGTTTTGTTATCAGATGACAGTTTTAGTTTTGTAGTCAGAAAATATTTTTAAAATATACTGAGAATGAGTAATATTTTATTTGTAGAAGGAAAAGAAATTCAATTTAGCTCGGTGAGAAAATGGTTAAAATAAGCAAACAATTATAATTATATTGTAATATTAGTTGGCTGACCTCCAGTTATCAAATACTGCTTATAAATCATAAAATTAAATTTGACAGCAAAACGTTGCCACCCCAGAACACTTTCAGGATATTTACCTGCGACATTTCTAATGCCTGAATGCTATTCTATTTATCTTTCAAACAAGGCATACAAATTTTTACAGAATTTTTTAAAAACTGTTATAAATAGGAAAATTGCCCCTGGAACTGTCCTACAAACACTTGGGCAAGAGTTTGCATAAGAATTCAAAGAATATTATAACAAGTAGATTGCATGACTACTTTCATATTTCTGTCTAAGCATGAAAGTGCAGTGACCTCTTACGAAAGATGAGGTTGTAATTTCACTTTTCTTGCATAATGTTCTAGTGCAAAATGTGTGCAATTTTTCAATACAATATTCTTCCTATATGCAGAAAATGCAACCAAACTATAAGAATAAAAGATACACTTTTCTGCATAAAATACTCTATTCTTATCACAGTTTTAATGTTTTTTAAAGTATCTACAATCTATGCATGCAAAAAGTGCATGCAGTTAACAGTGATTAAAAATACTTCCATCCTAGAATAAGAAAATCTCAGTTGTTTTTTTCCAAGTCAAATCAATAGTTTACTCACATCAGGAAGTATAACACAGTGTTACAGATACACAAACATACACAAACTACAATCATAAATCTTTCCTAGGAGTCAACCTATCTTTATCGAACAGAATACTCTAAGGACTGATTTTGAAATAAACTCTGACAATCGCTATGTTAAAAAAAAATGGAGAAAGTACTCTTCACAGAGATAGGAAGACCTGTAAGATCACTGACATAGTTTATAGTAATATAAATTATAATATGGACATGGAAGGAGCAAGATGTGCAGAGGGGAGGAGTGTCATTGTCCAATAGCCACCTTAAGTATTAAAATATTTAAAATTATATATTTTAATTATAGTTCCTGGATATCTAGTGAGCATGGAAATTAATAAGGGGTAACAGGAGTACTGATAAATATTTGGAAAGAACTGTACAAACAGGATCAATGCCTATATATTGTGCAGTCCAGCCATTAAACAATCTATAGCGACTACAGAATTATGACCAATACTTTTCTTAGCAGAAATGTAGAAATAATTGGCTTTTGATTTCTGTAAAAAAAAAAAAAGATCTAATCTACTCCTCTGGATGGTCTTCGATACTTGTACCATGTTTCCCTTAAAATAAGACCTTCACTGAAAATAAATCCTCAGGCAGCGGCACTGGGACGCCGCGTGGCCTCCTGCCCCATTGCGGCTGTGAGCAAGCAGAAGAAATGGGCCTTCCATACATGGAAAAAATAAGACATCCCCCCCAAAAATAAGCCATAGTGCTTATTTTGGACCCTCCCATTTTGGGAAAACATGAGTATTAACCAAACCACAATGCTTATTTTTTGAGAGACTGGCTAAAATTGACTAAGTACTACCAACCTGCTGTGATCTAAGATACATTGATCTTGTGAAATGCATTAAACTGCAACAATTAATATTTTGCTTTCCTGTTCTGAAAAAAGTTATCCAATTAAATGATAGTTTTCAAAATACGAAACTCTAATTTAGTCTTATCCAAATTGGTACCTTCAAATGTGATGAGTGAGGGCTTATATGAATTGAAATGCAATCGGCTGGTGAAGATGGCTCAAAGTTACAAAACCCCTTTTATAGTTGCATTCCTAAAAACAATTAGGGTGCATTATGTCATGGAATTTTAGGACTTCCAACTAAAATCTTTGTGTGACTGTGCTGCAAAAAGAGTTAGTTACCCATCAACTTATGTAAGTATATTCCATGAACCCAAAAGGATAAGAAGATTTCTTTTTGATTCAAAGTCTGCCATATAATACTTCATGACTTTTCATTCCATATGTTATTTCCTGAGATCTATTGACTCCAATATTCCTCTACAGAACGTAGATAACATGGAAATAATACCATATTAAATTTGTTAAGGGGATTTAAAAAAATATTTCAGGTAACTAACCTCCTACAACACCCAATTTAAGTAGGACAGACCAATTCAAAAGTATAACCAGCAGAACCACATCCCAATACTAAGTCTACTTTGCTCAGTCTAAAGAATTCATTAATATATTTCAAAACGTTTGTTGATGAAGCCAAACTTATTTACTTTTAGTTATACTGTTTACCCTGGTGTTTTTAATTTCCCTCATGATTGACAAGTATTTGAATATATACATTTATATACATTTTCTAATGGCTCAATTCATCCACACTCATGTCTTTCTCAAACTATCATTTATCACGTTGTACTTACTTTTCTTATTTTCTAATGGAAAAAAATAAAGTTTTACATTTTTAATATAGTTAGGACAAGTTATTTTAGACACAAAATATCATTTTAAGATTAAAAACAAGCTGGTTTGTCTTAAGACATAATTTGTTTAATCATGATTTGTATTGTAAGACACATTGGCTGTATTGGTTGAATCTGCATACTATAATAAGCAAAAAACACATTAAGGGTTAATGTGATGTGCAAAACCAGACTCAGCATTGCCTAAGTTGCAATAAAATTCATTTACAGTTTTCTTTTCTTTTACTGGCAATGAAGAATTGCCAAATACTTAATGAAGTGTTCTCTCACATATGGCTTTATTTTACATGGATAGAATCTCTAAGCATGGCAACATGGCCTGAAGAGTAATTTGCAATCAACTGCCAAATGAATGAGCTCATTTACTGAAGCCAGTGTTACTGTTAACAGCTAGAGAAATTGCTCAGCAGCAATAAAACATCCATTTAACTGAAAATGCTACAAAGAACCGGAACGAAGTATTCAAGCTGAAGTTATTTAGTGATTGAGCCTGTCTTCTCTTGAGCTGTTTTTTGTTTTTGTTTTTGCAGAAAAGCTTTATTTCAAGCAAACTTATTGCAGAGATTTCAAAAGTATTTCGATGTTTTGTTTCCCTTATTTTTCTGCTTTATAAGCCACTTTAATTGCAACCTACCCGTATCAAATATTAAAATAATAAATTATACAAATACATAAAATTAATCCTACTGAACTGAATACGGTAATCACAAATTGCAAGGAATATCTACTTCACTCCCTGAAGGTTTCTTGGAACAACCAGGCCTTAACAGCCTTCCAAAATCCTGATTAAGATTCAACCTGCTCTATTTTGATAAGAATTCTCTACTGTAGGCTGGAGCCAGCAATGAAGGCAGCTGCCAGATGATGTCAGCCAAATCAAACAGAAAAGAGCTGGAAGGGACCATGAAGGTCTTCTAGCCCAAGCCCCAGCTCAAGCAGGAGACCCTATACCCGTGATAG
>JANHFK010004191.1:77519-87534 GCA_036250565.1 Sibynophis collaris
AGGTTTCCTGTCTAGGCAGGGGGTTGGACTAGAAGACCTCCAAGGTCCCTTCCAACTCTGTTATTCTATTCTATTCTGTTGGTTCTATTATTGTTTTCATGTTGTATTTTTATTTTCATTCATCTAGCACTGATAATGTTACCTAGTTACCTACCTACCTACCTACCTAGTTCATTACCTAGTAATAAAACATCTGCAAGAAAATAATGGAGCTCAGACAGCACCAAGAACCCCTTTTTATGTATTGTTTTTGCAAATCTATGGGTTTGACACTTAAAACTCTCCATATTGTAATGCACTTTTATGGAATGATCTGACATGTACTATAATAGTGGCTTTATCTTTCATTCAAATGTTTTATCAGTTGTGTCCTGCTTTCTGCTTCATTGACCATTCTGTTCACACTTAATCAAATAAACTCTACTGTATTGGAGATTCATCCAAAAATAACAATATCCAAAATCCTCAACTCTGTTTGCATCATTTTCATCCTGCCTCAGATTAATCTATTTGCAAACAAGTTTCCCCTGAGGAACAATTCACCCTTTGTTAACTTGGATACAATCAATAAAGAAGTTTTAAAATGGCAAAATATATGAATGATAGCAGCATTGCTATCATTGAATTGAACTCTTACATTTAAATGGCCAAATTTCATGATATTAAAGAGGACATGAATAAGATGGGGGAAATTGCTTCTACCGGTATCTTTCTGTGGGGAGCTCCCTTGATGGTCTTCTTTGTGAAAAATTGCTATTTCTATCAGGAAGTAACTGCTTTGTTTGATCTAATAAGTAGACATCATCCTCTCATTAGTTGGTGGAGCCATGCTCCAATCCTCTTTTCATCAAACACCATTGCAAAAATATGTTCCTGGTTACTTTGAAGCAGAACATAAACATCCAACAACATTTCTGGCTGGAAGTGCAGAGTTCTATGTGTTCACCATTTTGTTTCTTAAGATACCAGTAGAAGACTTATAATTCTTTTTCCATGTTTAGACTGTGAGGTTAATCAAGCTGATTTACAAGGAACAGGGATTATTTTCTTTATTAAGGACATTTATATGACCACCCAACTCACACACAGGTGATTCCAAGCATCTTATAACATTAAAGATGCTTCTTGAATCCCTCTGAAAAACCTTTGTCTCCTTTCATGGTTCATTTGCTAGTCAACTTGTATCCTGGAACCTGGTTGCCTTAAATTCCCTCTACAGTTTCTACATATTCAGCAGGAAATGGCTACAACTGGTAATCAACAGCTCTCAGGACACCTCTCTTGCAGGCAGAACCTGTTCATGAGACAATATTTTTTCACCAGTCAAAATAACCACATAATCGTTATTCCCCAGACCCAACCCATTTCAACAGGAAATCCATGCTTCCTTCTTCAGTTTATTGGTCAGGCTACCACAGTAATGTCTTCCTGTATATCCCATATTGACAGCAGTTCTCCAGGCTTTGAGACAGAAGCCTTTTCAAACCCTGTCTAGATACAATGCAAAATCCAGAATTTTTTGTATCCCAACCAAAGTATGTAACAAATGTTTTACATACTTAGTAGTCAGATTTTTCATGCTTCAGGAGATCAATAGCTCAGACTACTTCTACTCCAAGAAATCCATAAACATATGTTCTGTCACTGAAATACAACTGGGCTGAATTTTTAGCTAGCTAAAAAGGATCTGTCAGAAACTGCCATAACAATGCACATTATTGATTTTAAGATGTACCAACAGATATGGGATATGGCTCTGTAAATCCTGCTTCTGCTACTTCATCATGGCAAGAATGTTCCTGGGAGAGATGAACAAAGAACACTGGAGATATATGCCATGGGTTTATAACCCCAGCAAAGTTTGATTTAATCCAACATATATAAACAAATGTGAATATAATGAAGAGCAAATAATGTCAGCAGGTACAAAAACAGCCCTAGAAGTGACAAATTATTGAAATGGTAGCTTCTTTTAACTTTTAGGATCAAATATGAAGAGTAGAGAAAGAAGCAATCAAGAATATGCTACAGACTACCACTTGGTAGAGTAAGTATGTATGCTGTGGAAATATTCAGATGCCATAATGTATCTGTAACTACAAGAATCAGAATAGTGCAAGCAATGGACTATTGCTTGTCCTGTGACACTTTATGGAAACAAAAGTTGGACCTTAAAGAAATCTGATAAAAAGAACATCGATGCCTTTGAATTTTGGAGAAGTTCTGAGAATATCATGGACAGTCAAGAAAACAAGCCAATGGATCATTGAACAAATCAACACAGATGTTGTTGACCAGGTACAAATAATTCTGATAATCATTCAGATTGGTTCAAATGGTTCCGATTATTATACTTTAGACACATTATGCAAAGACCTGATTCTCTGGAGAGGGCTCTAATGCTTGGAAAAGTGAAAGGAAAGAGGTGATTGATGCCCCATTGGAACACTTTAAGGACCTGTTTAGGAGCAGATAGCTATGGAGAAAATCTATATATCTGGTTGTTAAAAGTCAACACCAACTTGATTGCACATAATCAATCAATTAATGAGATCTAGGTGGCTAAATTGAACCTTTAGCACCAGAGTCACCTTTGAACTATACCAAGAAATGGTTTGCCATTATATCTTGTTTACCAGCAGGCTTTTAAAGAACATCTAGATGGAGACAGAATTCTATATTAACCTGACATTTGGCATACTCTAATTGGATTTACCTCTAGTGATAGCCTATTAGTAGCTCTGAATTTTCAGCAACATACTACATGTTCAGAATTGTCCCAAAGATATAGCAAGATAAATTGTCACTTGAAATGTTTTAGATGAATTACCAAAGCAATCTCCAGAATCTGAGAGAGAGAGTACAATTTTTTCCCTAGTGAATACTGAAAACTACTGATTAGTTCTATAAGACAACGGAGATAACCCTGGCACCCAAATGTTTTCCTGTCACATTTCAAAGGATCCTGGATTGTACTTCTTACAAAGCATGAAATAACTACTTAGGGAGAGCAAAATATGCTGAGCCAGCCCTGCTAGCAAAGGTCAGATAATTTAAATTGCTCTGTTATCTTCTTATCTGCATGCATCTAGTCATCACAGGTACATAAAAAAATAAAACTTGAATAAATAAAGCAATAAAAATGACTTTTCTCCTTCAAGTTAAGTGCACAAGGAGTAAAATGTAATGTAAAAAACATAAAGTGGGTTGCTATGTAATTAACTCAAAATTTAATGAGCAGTAAAAAACAATTAAGCTGCTGTAATGCATTCAACCTGTATTTCCCTTTTATCCATTTAAAAGGACTCTATAGGTGTGCAGTTGGCATAACAAATAAGCCATAAATTATGCCTATTATGTTGCAGTACATACTTGCCCACATAACAGTAGAAGGGAGACAAAAGGCATGAAATGGATTTGGCTAGGATATAACTTCATTTGAGCAAAGCAAAGTCTTCACTGCTCATCTTGTCTCTGTTTTCAGCCAATTATTTGATAAGGGCCAATAGTTCACCCCCTAAAGTTTGTTTAAAAGTGGACTGGCACAGCAGGTTGCTTAAAAATGCTAATTATTAGCATCCTCTACAGGTGGAAGAGAACAAATTGAAAAAGACATTATTTCCGTCTTTAACTTCAAAAGAAAATCCTTTTCTCCGACAGTGTGTTTTCCCTTACTGTAAGGGTATATGTGAGTGTTTGTGTATATAAACAAACATATATGGGGGTTGGGTCAAGGCACCTGAAGGATGTTGCTTTCATCAGAATGATAAAAGCAGCATTGGGCCATTAAGATTCAGTCGCTTTCATACACGGGTGCCCCCAGACCAAGAGGTGCACACTTACAAGGAGGGCAAAACTTGAATCCAAATGGCATAACATTGCTTTCATCATTTGCTCCCGTGACCTGTGCTGAAGAAACCTTTGAATTGTGCAAAGCCATGAAAAGAGGCTTGGCTTCCACAATGCCCTGATTGAAGCACTGCCTCAAAGTTGCTTTGTGTTACTCTGATAACTTTTCCACTAATTCCTGGAGCTTGGCTTCTATTCCAGAACTGAATGAACTATACGCTTTGGCTATGGGGATGAAATAAAATAATTAGGACAAGACAAAAGCAAGTGTGATTATCTTTTGATAATATGAAGCAATTGCCTCATCAATACAGTAGTTGTTTTATTTATCATTATTGTATTTACTTACTTTACTGTCAGGCAGCAGGAGAGAGATTAATAAAATGCACATAACAAAACAATTTGCCTGACCTAAGCTATAATGCACCTTGATTTGGGTAGCTTATTTTACCCAAAGGGGGAGGGATATTTTGGACCAGTTTTCTGAATTCTAAATAAATTGACTCAAGATTAATCTACTTCTTCCAGTCACTTCCTCTGGGATTAAGGCAGTGGTGGGCTTCACTTACATTCTCTACCGGTTTGCAACGGGAGCGAGCGTGTGGCACTTTTTCACAGAGCGTCCATGATGACGTCTGGGCGGGTAGGTGGAGCCTCCTGTCACCACTGCTACTGGTTTACAAGATCTGGAGCAAACCGGTAGAAATCCACCACTGGATTAAGGCATAGTCTGTGATCACAGAAGTAAAATTACAATCCTGCAGTATCATAGTAGAGCAAGAATGAACTAAAACGGTTGGAAGCTGAGACCAAACAAGGAAGCTCAGCTTAATAATAATAACAGAGTTGGAAGGGACCTTGGAGGTCTTCTAGTCCAACCCCCTGCCTAGACAGGAAATCTTACACCACTTCAGACAGAGCTTGGGAGATCATCATGTTATGGTCTCTTCATATACCATGAATAGGTTTTTTTGAGCATAAGCCAATTTGAACACCTCCCAGCCAACCAAATTATCAGACATGAAGGCCAAAAAAAAAAAAAAGAAAGAAAGTAGGAAACACAGAAGACCTTTACACTAGAGGCAATTCTAAACTGCAGGTTATGTTTGTTTTTTAAACCAGCTTCAGAAATTCCAATCCAGTTGGCAATGAGTTGGCAACAAGGTTAGGTTAGTGCTTAGGTTTGACGACAGCCACCATACAACCTGCTTGGTTATTCCCCTTCTTTCCCCTGCCGTTTCCATCTGGTTGGATCTTACATAGACTAGCCTGCAAATGCTTGCCTTATTCAGCTTCATAAAAATGAAGTAACCATGTTTTTATCTTGCAAGTTAAATATTTTTTTTAAATGAAGATAAGGAAAAGGAAAGGTGACAGTAAAAGAGGAATAGACTTCACCCATTCTAGAAAGAAGTAGAAATGATACCCACTGGGGAATGTAAAGACTAAATGGAACATGAGTTTCAAGATTGAGGATGGTTCATTGACTTAACAACCCATTATTGGCTCAGGCTCAAGAATATATTTAAAAACAGCTATTTCTAACCAGCAGAGAACATAACAAACCAGGAGACCTGGATGAAATGGCTGCCCAGGGCACCAACCCAGCTGCTACAGAGGAGGGAACATGCCAAACACTGTAGCCAATTGGAACTGAAGTTGCTAATACAGAACAAAGTACTGGAGAGTTTCTGCTCTAAAGGGCTTAAAAGCACTTGGGGTCAGAAAACAATATGTTTTAATCAAATTAGAGGACTTGGGCCCAGGGTTTATGTACCATGGGTGGGAGAAAGAGGATGAAGTCACCCATTCCAGTACTATAAGAGCAGTAAGAGACCTACAGTATATTGGTGATGGGCCAAGCAGAACTTGCAAAACTGCCCTATAAATTATCTTTCAGAAGAATCTTTCAGATACTGCTGATAGAAATGTAGGGATAACCTTTGGAAGTTGAATAACAACTGAAATAACCCTTAAACATTGAGGTTGAGGATATAAATAATCCTTTATTTTAAAAGCAGTGTTTTGTATTTTCTAAGTGGCCTTTCTATTCATGCTCAGTTGACTTCTTGTTTATTTATATAGTTCTATCTAGCTTCATTGTGTTTTTTCCCAGGCACTGATAAGACCTTGGTTTCTAAGACACTTACAGCCTTTAGTAAAATCCTTTCCTCAACCAACTGACAAGTTTAGGTAGACCTTGTCTTTAGACAATGAAGGGAAAGAAAACAATTGAACCAAGGTCAGCCTGTAGCTGTCACTGATGTTTACACAAAGAAGTGTGGAAAGAGGCATGGGAGGGGGAGCGAGTAAAAACCCAACATCGTTGACTAAGTTGGCTAAGTTGTCATCTCTTTCTGCTTTGACTGGCAGAACCGAATGCCATTTCACACTATACTTTTCTGTCATATGTCAAAAACAAGTCAGATTTCACAGTGAAAATGGGGGAAATTCTAGAAAAAAGGAATAGGTTGTGGGTTATTCGTACATCTATGTCTTACTGCCCTCTGAAATGCTAAATTTTGCAGTGCACAGGGTTACTTCAGAGAAAATGTGTAAATGGATTATCCTGTCCGTGCTTGGATTTTTATATTTTAAGTTTTCACAGATCAGATACTATATCACAGGAGATCATGCAATGGGAAAATGTCATACACTGGGAATGGTTTTCAATATCTTGTTTGAGTGTGTAGAGCAGGTGTATCCCAGCTCTGGCTGAAGGGCCACAACTGATTTCTCCTCAAGATGCTTCCCAGTTTAAAAAAAATTAATGACAGAGAAGACAAAAATTATAAATATGGGGAAGAAGTGATAATAACAAAGTGTTGTGGCCTGTTGGCCACTGGCCCCTCCAGCGGCTGAATCAGATGAGGGGGAAGTGTGGCAGTCAGGGTCAGCTTCAAGGCAACCTGAAAACTCTGGGGGAAAAGAGGGAATGGAGCAGTCAGAGAGAGAGAGAGAGAGAGAGAGAGAGAGAGACAGGCGGAGCCTGGGCCATCCATCAGTCCTCAGATGGAGAGTCAACAGCCCCCAGGTCTGGAGGTGGCTGATGAGGAAGAGGAAGAACAGCTGGGTCCAGTGCCTGATGTGTGTACGCGCAGAAGGCAGAGGAGAGGAGAGCAGTGGAAATCTGTGGGCTGATCCTTGGGACAGAAGAGCCACCACTGCTCTGGGGATAAAAGGCAGGGGGCAGAGATGAATAGATGTGGCAGACAACTATTCATCTCCCTACAAGACAGACTTGTTAGCCTGCAGTGAGAAACTTTTTGCCAGACTGCTGGCACTCTTAATAAAGGAATCATTGATTTAACTAACAGAGGGTTTGTCGTGTTTGGGGAGCTGGGTCAGAATACAAAGAGTAATTTGTTTAAATTGAATAAACGTTTGGGAGCTCTGCATCAAGCATGGCACTTGAAGGATAAGTGTGGGTTTTACCTGCTAAAAAGGTGTCATCCTGTAGGAAAAAAGAGACCCTGCCTAAGTTAACAGATGTTGGTTTGAGCAAGACCAGAGCTGCATCAGAGCAGTCATTCAAAAGGGTGAATGGAAATAGCTGGAACATCTGCACATATCAGTGCTAAGAAATAAAAACCTCAAAGATTTCTTTAGTCAGTACCCAAGATTTCTATAAAGCGACAGAATCGAATGCAAAAGCGATCTGTTTTAAACCCCCACCTCGCCCCTGAAGCCCCTCTTTAGCAATCCTCCTTATCCACATGAGAAACTTGCAGGTTTTACTTGCTTGCAAACCTTGTCCCAATGTTATCCTATTTCATCAAGGCTGCTGGGGTTTCAGATAATCTCCAGACATTTCTAGCTTTGGGCAACAGGGCAACCAACAGCAGCAGTGGGTAATTCTGTATATAAATTGAAGCTTGAATTCCATAAATATGACAAATGGCAGAGTTACACTGATTGCTTGTCCCCTTCCCGTTCATCAATCTGCATATGTTAATACAGTTTACCTTACACAAGATGATAAAATCTATTACTTCACTCTCCAATGATCATATTAATTCAATTCCTTTCCTCCAAATGTTCCCCAAAGGATGATTCTATCACTTCAGACTAAACCAAATGATTCAATGGGGTTACTTAGTCACTCCTCCCTGCACATACACCCCCCATGTTTCTAATATATAGTATATGCGGTTTCTTTTGCACTTATGCTTCTGCTTATTAAGGGAACCAAAACTAGGAGGCCCAGAGCATTGATCTCTCATTTAGGAATTTCAAGAAATTCAAACATGAACGTTCAGTGTATATTTTCAAGGAATATGCCAGGTATCTCAATCACTTTCCCTGGTTTATGGCTCACCAAACTTTCTTCCAATAAAAAAAAAGGAAGTGACAGTGGTCCATGCTCAAAACAGAATGGCTGTTTCTGCAATGATCGATTCCCAAGAATCTCTGTGGGAAATCTGTTTGTTTGATACATTTCTAGGTCACTTCACTGCAAATTACTTTGGGTGGTTTCATAAAACTAAACACATACACGCAGAGAGGGTACTAATAACAATACAGTATCCATAAGACAGTGGTCATTCTGGGAACAAAATGATTCACCTCTATCCTTAGCAGCTTGTCAATTCATCTCAGACTAAAGGACCTAGAGAAAAATCAAGTTTATAAGAGATGCTTAAAGACAGGTAAGGTGGGAGCCATTCTTTGATGGGATGTTATTCCAAATTTATAACCCTAGGCAGTCCTCAACACTGCAAATTGGTATAAAGCTTAAGTTCTCTGCAAGAATCTGACCAACTGGCCATTAAGGGAAATGAGCAGGAGATAAAAGAGGTCTTCAATGTGGGCTGGACTTAGATCTCTGCAGGCACACAGGGACTCATGATTTATGATGCATTTGACCCCCACCCTTGGGGTTAATTGGTCATCTTCTATAGCAGCCTTACAAGTGGTATTAGCTCATCTAGTTGTGTTTCCAGTCTACTCTATCTGGAAAGGCTGTTGGTTGATGTTTAAATCTTCCTTAGACAAAAGACCACCATGCTGCCTTCTCTTTCTCTTTCCACTTGTCACTCCAACAATTTTGTCTGTGGAAGTTGTTCTTTCTTATTAACAAGGAGAACACAATCATTCATTTATGCTGATTCAGTGCAACTGGGACTGTGTTTCTTCAGCCTCCTTAGCTTTTCTTCCCCTTCTTCACACACACACACACACACACACACACACACACACACACACACACACACACACACAGGAGAGGGGGAGATGGAAAGTTATTTAGGAGCTATTTGAGAAAAATCATCTGGCAGAGATACGGATAGGTGATATTTAAGCTAGTATAGCCCAAACATCAAATACCAAAAGCAGTCTATTCCTTAATTTTTTTTTTAATATGTCAGGGGGATATGTGCAATCTTTTTTTGGGCTGAGGCCGCACTTGACCTTTAAGTGTCATGCCAGAGGCTACACTCCAAAATGTAGATGGGGCCAGGACCATAAAAGTTAAATTTGATTTAATCCACTGTTCATTTAAATGCAATTAAAATTAAATTGAATGAGTTAAATACAGTGAATATGACTATTCCTCCTATTCTCCTTTTGTCATATTAAGAATTACTATTTGGCAGCCATTTTTGGATGGACTTTGAAGACTATAATCAAGGCTTTTCTGAGGAGTGTATGCAACTCTGTGGCCTAGGTGGTACGCACCTGGAATAGTAAAATAAGAGTTAGGAAAATGTTTGTACAAATAATACTCTAGAAAATCATCAAGGATGTTTTTGTTTCAATGCAAACAATTGCATTGAAATTGCTTTGAAGAACAATATGAATGGTGGTAAACTTTAGGAGAAACCCCCCCATACTTCCACCTCTTACAATACTAGACAACACAGCATCAACAGTAGAGACCTTCAAATTTCTAGGTTCTATCATATCGCAAGATCTAAAATGGACACCTAACATCAAAAACGTCTTCAAAAAAGCACAACAAAGAATGTTCTTTCTGCACCAACTCAGAAAGCTCAAACTGCCCAAGGAGCTGCTGATCCAATTCTACAGAGAAATTATTGAGTCTGTCATCTGCATCTCTATAACTGTCTGGTTTGGTTCTGCAACCCAACAAGACAGACATAGACTTCAGAGGATAATTAGAACTGCAGAAAAAACAATTGCTACCAACCTGCCTTCCATTGAGGAC
>JANHFK010004192.1:14412-28012 GCA_036250565.1 Sibynophis collaris
TGACTCAGCTTTCTATCCTTCTGAGATCGGTAAAATGAGGACCCAAATTGTTGGGGGCAATATGCTGACTCTGTAAACTGAGAGGGCTGTAAAGCACTATAAAGAGGTATATAATAAGTGCTATTGCTATTGCATAACCCCACTCAAAAGGGGATCACCCCTTGGCTATTACAGAAAATGAGAGTCCTGGGGAATGAGGACATCAGACTAAGAAAGAAGGAAGTTCTGGTTCTGGTTCTGGAAGCCAAATTCTGGTAGCTTAGCGTATTGCCAAATCTGTCAAGCTTCTTCAAATAAGCCAGCTTCATTGGTCCCTTGGATGAAGAAAGAGTGCTATTCTAGAAAGGGAAATTACAAAGAAGCTGACACATTGTTTTCCTCTATCTGCACTGGAGAAAAATTGGGGCCATCCCCTAAATCTGAGTTCCTGCTCTCAAGAAGGGAATCAGATGAATTGAAGCATATAGTGGTGACAAGAGAAGAAGTGCTATGCCTTATTGACAAAGTGAGCAATTGGCACACCACAATAGCTACTTGCAAGGTTACTAAGGAAATTAAAGCTGAAATTGTAGACCTCCGAACTGAAATATGAAGTCTGCCTCTACCTCTATAATTGAAAACTAGATGTTGGTCAATGGAACTCCAATTTTTAAGGTCTCATGAGGAGATCCAGAAAATTGTAGGCCTGTCAGCTTAACATCTGTTCTGGGGAAGATAGCAGAAGCTACTATTGAATATAAAATATCAAACTTTTATAGACACAAGCCAAGAATACTTAACAAGATTTCACTAGGAAACGTCTTGTCTAAATAGTCTACAAAAGTATTTTTGAGGTTGATAATAAATAAGTAGATAAGGGCGAGCAGCAGACATCCTCTACTTAGATTTTCAAAAATCCTTGATTAAGTCCCTCATCAAAGACTTCTCAGTAAACTTAGCTGCTATGAAATAACACAGCAGGGCCTCTTGTGGGTAAGCAACTGGTTGAAGAGTAGAAAACCAAGAGTAGCAGTCAACAGACATTTCTCAGAATGATGTAACTGATGGAGTCCTCCGGGGTTCTGTCCTACGACCAGTGCCTTTCAATATATCGCTACCTCAGAATTACAGGGTTCTATCTGACATTTTCGTCGAAAATGCGTTAAGAGTGTGACAAGGTTCTATCTACCATGACTTAATTTTATAAACAACTTATTTCGTAACATTTCTAAATAGATTCGCCACAAATAGCAAAATTAGAAGGTTCTATGTACACTGTTCTATCTACACCACAACTGTTTAAGGCTCATTTCCTATAAAATGGTCACGACACACATAGAACTCTGTAATTCTGAGGTAGCGATATGTAGAAATGATCTGAGATCAGGTGTAACTAGTGGAATAGTCAAATTTGCTGACGATACTAAATTGTTCAGGATGGTAAAAGCAACAAAGGGCTGTGAACAGCTCCAAAGGGATCAATGGACATTAAAGGAATAGTCATTTGCCACCTTGTCTGGCCTTATGTCTTGCTTACAGGAGGGGGTGGGGACAAGAAGTGTTTGACCACTGACATCTTTTGATAGGTTTTGTTTTTTCAACTTCTCAGTTTACTTATAGTCTGGGGGTATCCTAACTTCTCTCATCCTATCCAATCCTGATCAGATATGATTGTGAAGTTTCCAAAAGATGCCCTAATTAATTCATGAGCCATGAGCCAAACTTCAAAGAAAAAACACACTCATTTATTAGGAGCAGCTTCTAGCAAGACTTCGTTGCAGTCAGGACTGGTTTACATACACTTACGCACCCCCATGACCCTGTCTCCCCCACCCCCCTGGGTCATGTCATAAATCACATTCTCCAATTAAGCATCTTGGCGTGCAATAAAGACCACACCTCTCCTGCTGACTCCGGTAACCTAGGACACAATCTACAAAAAGGCATCTACGGAATGCCGTTTCAGTTAGGACAATCAAACAGCCTTCAGCTCTCCCCCCCCTCCTGCTTATGGCAACTTGAAAGTTTTGCGAGTTGACAATGACCTTGTTCAGCTTTTCGTGATTGACCAAAGTCAGCTAAATATTGCCACTTGATGGGGCTTGGCTTAATAAGGATATGACCTAAGAGAGGGGGAAGGTCCAATTTGGAACTCTTGGAGAAAATAAACCTCCATTTTTAAAACAAGTTTCATGGGGGAAAGAAAAGCAAGAGTCAAATGAGTTTGGATTTATAGACTTCTCTGTTTGTTCCCTTATAGGTAAATCCATCTAATCATAGACTGCTGTTTGAAGTGTTTGATGAAAATAGATTGGTGAGTATTCCACCCACCCATCCCTATGGTTATTGACTTTATGCATGAGAACATTGTGCCATACGTTTCATTTTTCCTTCTCTCCCTGACTCCACTGGGGAAAATATTTCTTCAAAGTGGGACATGGAGAGATGTAATATGCATTAGTAGTAAGAGGCTAATAAATATAGTCGCTTTTCAGATTGACAAGAAGATAGCAAAGAGCTATTAAGCCCTTCAGTGGCTTCAGAACCTTGGTCTTAATGGTGGTAACTCATTTTTGCTACTGGAAGAGAGATGTCAGATATAGTAGAGACGTAGAAAACATGCTAATGCAATTAAGCAGTAAGATGCCTAGGCTTGGATCCAGGAGTGGGTTTTACTTACCTTTACCACTGGTTTGCCAGATGCTTGCTTCGCGTGCGTGCTGTCCATACTTGCTCCCGGCCTTCCGCACATGTGCTTTGCTCGCTCAAGCACCTGCCGCGCATGCGCCGGGCCTCGAAAACGTGCCTTAATAGCACGATTTGGAGCCAGCGATCGCCACTACCGGTTCATTTGAACCGGTGCAAACCGGCTGAATACCACCTCTGCTTGGATCCAGGAAGGGGATGTTGAAAAGTGTTTGATGAGAGACCAGGTTAACAAAGGGTCAACTAACCTGAGCTGGCTGCCAATGCACTTGGTTTCTATAATCACTGACTTTCAAGCTTCCGTATGAATCCACTCAGGTGAAGAGCTGCTGTTTTATCCCTCCTCCCCGGAAGTAGCTAATAAATGTAGAGGTTTTTCTATGGTAGCTCCCAAATTCTTTTAGTCCAACCTACTTGCCTATACCTCTGTGTTGCTGACGTTTCATCTTATAATTTGAACCAGGCTTATCTTCAAGAATGCATTTCCTTTTATTTATGATCTAATGAATGTTAAGTACCATTATTTATTGTTATCTATCTAATTCCTTACTTCTCATCTCCCTTCCTTGATTTTATTATAATGAACAGTTATTGTGAGTTATTGCAGATATTCTACAGTTAGAAAGCAGGAATATAAAATGTGTTCAAATTAAATATATAGATTAAAGTTCATGTGGTAAGTAGAGCCTATAACTACAGTTCAGAGTATACAAAAAGTTTTGGAGTAAAAAGAGAAGTAAAGGGGTATTTAAACTGTTCTTTGCAAGCTTGTATTCATCACAAATCACTTATTACCAAAGTACCTTCTCACCAGAGTCCCAAACTTATATTTGTAAGTGCTTAAAATGGTTAAAATAACTACTGAAGCCTTTGGAGAAAGGTTACAAATGTAGTTATACTATCGTAGTTGGTTGATTAATCAAATAAGATGGAAATATGTCCTCTAATTGTGTTAAATATGCTAAAGATGCTTCAGACTACTCAAAACAGTGGCAGATGGATGATCTGATCAGTATTATTATTAGTCCTGCTTTTTTTTTCTTGCCTGTTTAACAAAACAGAGGATTATGCTGACCTTTGGTATTTTAATTACTGAAAGTTTTGCCCTCTTTGGAGACTGTTTCTTTCTTCACGTGAAATTTATCATTAGAATACTTAAATCTGAAATGTTTAGGACATCATCCTCGGTAGATATTCCCATGATTTTTTTTTTCTCTATAGCTTTTGCTATGAGGTTCTCATTTATACAGAAAACCAAGTGGTTTTATTTTATCTCCGTAATAAACACTTTAGTTTCACTGACCCAGTTTTTAATTCGTGACTGCCCGCAGATTTTGAGACCATAGGATGTCTGTTTCTGCCCACCCCTTTCTAAACATCCACCCACAGCAGAATCGAGTTTGGGCATTGTTTAATTTTGGGTTCCAGTCCATCTGTCTGTACTTCTGACGCTACTTGGCTCCTAACAAAGCAGAGCTCTATTTCTTGCTGGCAATTCAACCTTTCTAACACTGCTCACTTTCTCACTGGAAGGCTGCCATCGTTTAGCATGGAGTTTAACTCAAATTCTGCACAGTTCTTCATGCTTACCCTTGCTCCAGCTTTTTATCGCCTGCCCTAAAATCTAGGAACAGGAAGATGGATGGTGTTGCCTCTTAAATTGTGCATGTAAGAATCTCTTTCTTTTTCTCTTCCTAAAAAAGTTTGAATGTGGTTGAAGAAGGTTATTGCAGTTCGTTTGCAGTGGCAACTTGATATCTGTGTTGAATGTTAGGACAGAAAGAGAGGAGCATTTAAATTACTTTTCAGTAGAAGGGAAGGAAGAGTGAGATTTTACTCTTTATTTGTAGTAGTCGAAAGATATTGGGAGGCTTAAATGAACAAAATCTCTCTCATTCTCGCTCTCTTTCTCTTTCTCTCTCTTTCTTTCTCTGTGTGTGTGTTTATCTCACTCTTTGTGTGTGTTCACACACGCGCATGCCTTCCTCCAATCATTTCAGCAATATCTGGTCAGCCTGGGAATTTTGATAGCATAACAAGGGCAATTTGACAGGGTGGGGAAGAAGAGAGAGAGAAGACGTCTCCTCGGTGTGAGTTTGTATCTGTGGTTTCCCACCCCCTCCGCTCCTTTTCTTTCTTTTGCAGTAATTCAAAAGTGTTCTGCGAATATGATGCAGTTTAGATTTATAGCAGAGCTGGCCGAGTGTGCTTGCTGCCTTAGTCAGCTGTGAGAGATCTCCCGCTGGGACCGATCCTTTCTGATGGAAAAGGAGCAGCTGGGAAGGTGCTGTTTCAGGCTCTTGCTGGTATTAAAGAGAGAGGGGGGGAGGAAATAGTCGCTTGTATTGGAGAGGGGAAAACAGGTCATGTGACGCCAGCCCTCCTACCCCATGTCACAGTGCGGAGGAGCACCGATTGGTCTTGCCCAATCACGCATGGAATGTCGCTTGCCACTTGGGCTATTTCTGCTATCTGTCGCTATCAGTGCAGCAGTGCTAACACTTTGGCAGATGGGACACTTTTTCTTGGAGTTTATGTCTTCAGTTCTTAACTGCTGGCAGTGCCTGGCCTTGTTGCCTTCCCTCTCCTCTGCTTTCTCCCGAGACCATGGCCCATCGGTTGCGGTTTCATTTTGGCTCGGGGCGAAGCAATACAGCTCCTGAACTGGAGATCCTAGACCACGAGAGGGAGAATAATGACGACTTTTTCATGGCATTCCATACTTTGCCAAGAAGGAATGGGCCTCACCCTTTCTCCAGGCACAGAATCGATTGTGAAGATGGCAGCGGCCGTCTGCAGGAAGGCGGCTCCTTGAAAAGAAGCACATCCATGTTTATCCCGCAACTTCTGAACAGCATTGATGCACGTCCCATGAGGAGCTCATCCATGCAGATCTCCCTTCAGCGCAATGCTGTGAATGGACATGCTAATGAATGTGGGTCTCCTCCAGAGGAATCATGTCACTTTTCTGGTCTAGGAGAGCGGTGTACCTCTCTTGACGGAAGCCATTCTTCGCCAAGTAGCTCACAGGTAACTCCAGAGGATTCTCCAACGAGAGAGCTTGAGAACCTGGGACATGAGGTCAACGGAGGATCTTCTAACCACACAATCTTTTGTACAATACCTTCCAACAACTGGAATACTAAGAGTGCAGCCAGCAGTCAAGAGGACAACGTAAACAAACCTGCGCTGGATTTAAATATTAGCAGGGTAAGGATTCAGCATCGGGCTTCAAGCGTAGACATGCCTCAAGTTACGCTGATGCCGTTTGGTCCAGAGGCCCAAAATAATTCTTCTTGTTCAGAACCCAGGCGCTGGTCTTTGCAACACCTGCCAGATGGGTCAGCCAACTCTGGGAAAAAGCTATTTGTCCTTCAGTTGCAGCAGTCTCAGTCAAATAGTGCAGGAACAGATTGTAATTTTGGCTTTACCGGAACAAAAGGAGACAGGCTAGTCAGGTACCCACGGATACGGCTAGGGAGGAGCACCTCATATCCAGTTCAGCCGCAGGCCGAGCGAATTAGCCCCATGGAGGAAGATGCCCATTGTGGAAATGACCAGCGTGACCCTGACATGGCCAGAAGCAATTCAGTCGAGCGGATTTCTCCAGGGCAAGGATGCACTTTTAAAATTTGTCCAGATCAAAACTCAAGGCAGCAGCATTTCAGAATTCTTGTAACCCATGAGAAGAATCAACCATGTGGGCAAGAAAATTCAAATACAGCTGCTCCATTGGCAGCCAACTCATCAGTAAGTAGAAACACCAATATCCTGGCAACTTAAATGTTCACTTTGCTGGCTGGGGCAATCAATAAGTAAACAAATAAATCCAGGGTGCATTATGTAATTTTGCAACACAACTCTGTACTGTTAGAAAGAACTGTATACATCCAAATAATCTCAGAGCATCTTCTGTTGCTAAACTATGACTAACTCCAGAGAAGTGTTTTTATATTTGCTACTGACTCAGATGTTACTTAATTTAATGTTACATCATCTAAATACAATGGGGATTCTTTTTTGTAACAAATCTGTAAACCTCTGTATCACTTTTTATAAATAGTGCCCCAAATGATAAATTAGGATTTCAAAAATTCTGCAATCTTCATAGCTTGAAATAATTGAAATCTGTCTAATATATGATGTAGACACACACAAATAAATGCACAAACATTTGAACTATCAAAGAACCAAGGATGCACTTTAAAATTAATGGTGTTATTAATACTTTTAGTTATTTAAATAGGTGCACCATTGTTTGTTTAAATAGGAGTACTATTAATTAAGTTATTCCTGTACATTGGGCGTTTAGATAACCTAGTTATAAATTTCTAGCAACTTGAAAAAGCTGCATGGAACCTTAGAATGTTTTGATTTGTTCAGTTCAGTTTGGTTTTACAACCATTAGATGTAACAATGAATAAGCACTTTGTGGTAATATTCAGCTTTGAAATATAATAGGTATCAGATTCGCAGCATACTGTACAATAGAAGCGTTGCCAGGTTTCTACATTATGCTACTGGCGTTTTTGATTATTATTATTTTTTTGGCTCCAGATGAAAACATTTTATTTTTCCAAGCGTTTAAATAATCATTTTGATATTTTAAATATTAACTGTTTTGGTTCTGCTTTAAAATTAGGATAACTTTATGCTGTATTCATTGCCATTATCATTTCTTCTACCATATCTGTTGTATGGATCTGTTATTTTCTAATATATACTTTCACGTAGTCTTATATGTAGTTTTTAAATTGACTGAGGTTTTCATTAATGTGTTCTGAATGATTATAATGTCCCAGAGACCCTTACATGATTGGGTGGCATAGAAGTTCAAATCAATCAAGAAAGATTAACGGCTGAATCTTACTGGGTAATTTTAGTATGGCTGCAGTTTAACTGTTGGTCATTGGAGTTTGCAAGCTAGGTGATATGGAATCTGGAATAATAAATATTGTGTGAATCCATGCCAGGTTTAGGGCCTTTTCTTGTTGCCCTAGCTCATGTGTAATACAATTAGCGACTGCTGATAGAAGAAGAAAGTACTAAATATTGCTTTAATAGCAGGAATTACACTAAAAGCTTTATTCTACACTAATTTTAATTCTCGGGGCATGTGCGTTTTGAAAACATTTACGACATCATGATGATAAAACCCAAATTATAGTTTATAGAAACCAAATGTGAGTCTATAGAAAGGTTAGCAAATTTTATTTTTTAATGATCTGCACGTTGTGCTTGTTATTTTTCCTCATCTGTTTTAGGAAAAGTAAAGAATCCTAAACTGATCTCTGTTTATCCTGAGATTTTACTGTCCTTGCTACATCACTCAGCTTTCGTTGCAGGCATACTGAAACCATATTAATATGATCTGAGCTTATTTTTCACTCTAAACTTTTGGGGCTGTCCCAAAATATCTTAAGGATTTTACACGAATGCCTCTATTTAAAAAAAATATTTTTCATCAATCGTTTCAAAGATGTAAAGTATATTTTTTTATAAATAACTCAAAGTAGCAAATATACGTAATACTCCTTCCATCTCCTGTTTTCCCCTCAACAGCAATCCTGTGAGGTGGGTTACTCTGAGTAACTAGATCAAAGTCATCTAGCTGGCTTTCATGCCTAAGGCAGGACTTGAACTCACAGTCTTCTGGTTTCTAACCCTAACCCTAACACTTAACCATTATTCTTATTACATTATTTTAGAATAGTATATTATGGCATATAGAATTTAAAAAATCTATGTGATTGCTCCGAGTCAAATTTGATGGCATATAATCAGTCAATCAAGGAATGAACAAATGGCAATAAGGTAAAGGTTTTTCACTAACCTGTGAATATCTTTTTGAAGGAATTTTACAAATATTTCATTGTGTATATTTTCTGCAATGTTGTTTGCTAAATATACATAATTCCTCGTTACGAAGGTTTTTGACTTACCTACATGGCTCCACCCTTTAAAAGGCTTCTGAAAAGAATAGAGAAATTAGGTTGGAAAAATAGCTGACCGTTTAAAACATGCATTTTATACTGTAGTATTAAAATACTCCCCAAAATTTAAACTTGTATTTAAAGAGAAGGACTCTCACCATATTTTTGTGTTTTGTGTGTGTGTATTATATATACACACACCAAGGCATTTTTTAAAGTCCATATCTATCTAATCTTAGGTTTAAGAGGCTTTTTCTAATCACTCTTCAGAACCTAAAAGGAAACTGTGTAATGAGAAAGTTAATAGTAGCTGGTATTAAGCCATGGAATCTACTATATTATATAAAATAATTCAAGAAAGACAGATACTTTCCATCTGTAGTGAATTGCACATTAACTGGATCCTATGGAGAATGATGGCTGTTCAAAATGATCTCCTATATTTTGCATATCTGATCTATATCTTACAAATACTGTTTTCAAAAGTAGGTGGAGTCTGAAATACAGAAATGGCAATCATTTATATTTAAACAGAATCTGTTTACAATGGGCCGGTCTTTGGAATAAAAAATTCAGGGATGTTGTACTTTTCACTACAAAAAAGTATTTTTTTTCATGAATTACGATAACAAGAAAGTTTTTACAAGATCAAGATGAAAATCTTGCAACTCCCAAGATAATGTTGAACTCAAATCTCATATTAATTCCAGCCAATATGGCCAATCAATACAGAAAAGGGAAACTTTAGACCGATCCACATTTTTGCACCCCTTGTCTAACACATGGTGACTTAATATAGTAATAAGCAATGACTGTAGTTTTCCTTTTGTCCAAGAATAAAAAGGAAAATTGCAATGTTGTTCGAACATTTCAGGTATTAATCTTTGTTTAACAAATGAGCAAAATAGCAAGGAAGCGGATTAAAATATTTATACACAATATTGTTTCTGTAAGCCAGAGAAATATTATAAGCAATTACCAGACCAAAAGAAAGTATGCAAAGAAATCTATTAGGTTTGCCATTACATGTGATTCTGTTCAAGTCAATATAAACCGAGGAGCTTAAAACAATGGAATTTTTCCAACAGAAATCGGGAGAAGCTTACTTGAGTTGAACTTCTCCAATACAATAATTGTCCATTCTGATTTGAAATATTTTATTTCTCCAAAGATGTCATCAAATTTGGGTTGGCCTTGCAGAATATCATAAGAACCACTGCATATAAGATTGTTCTGGATCTAATGTTTGCATTATTTCTTCCTCCATTATGTTGGGAATTATTTACACAAATAAAACCACCCATGTCTTAGAAATACATATAGTTCTCAATCCAGACAGTATAGGTGAAGTGAGGGCTTCAGTGTCCATTTGAATCTATCTGGTTGAGCATAGGACTCTTCAGGTTTTTCTCTCTTGTCTAATGGGGTAAATTTTATATACAATTTTATACAGGATATTATATTCTGTATATAATCACTATAATTGATTTGTATTTGGTAATCTGTTCTGAGTTCTGTTGAAGAGTCTATGTACGTATACAAAATACCATACAATACCACAGAATACAATACAATACAGTTGTACGCATGTAAGACTCTATAATTCTATATGGTATAATTTAAAATTTCAGGAGGAAGTTTCCAACTTTAGCATCGTTTTGTTTCCAAAGAATCTTTTTCGCTTTTTATTGTCTACTGTTGGATCACTATTATTCACCTGAAAAGCTTATAGAATTGTGCAAATTATAATTGGATTATACAGTGTTGCCCCCTAGATGATAAGATACAGGGTTATTATATGAGATTTCTCATTGAGATGTTCACATTATGGTACTATACAGGAATTGTGCTAATGTTCTTTTGGTCTATATTTTGCAATGCTTGTTTTATTCTTTTCGCATTCTGAACAGCAGTGAATGCCTTAGCAGAAATTGAGTGTGGACAGAACTGATTTATGTTTTCCATTGTACATTAACACTAATGTTTGAGTAGAGGTTGAATAGGGTTTCCTAGAAATGTATCTAAATTGCCTGTGGCTTTTTCACTTAATTTAACATTCAAGAACAAATACCCGTGCTTACAAATAAACACTGGAAATAAATACTCTCTTAGTCACTTGGAGAATGAGATGGGTGGTACCTAAATTTGGTAAATAAATAAAAACTGATGAGGATGCTTATAGGTGAATGTAGCTGGGTTCCTACTTGGCACAAAACCATAAAGGTTTAGTTTTTGGTTTAGTTTTGCCCTGACATGCCTTCATAACCCACTTAGTGTGGTTAGTAAGCCGTCATTTATGAAATACTGTGTTGTGTGAATACAGCCACTTACGGTTCACTCAGTAAACCATAACTGCTTCAATTGTCTCACTGCAATATGTGAACTCAATTTTATATTATCGAGTGTGAGAGGAAGAAAAGATTTGGTTGGTACCCCAATCAGATCTCGATGCTAAAGTGAACAAACTACATTGAACATCTTTTCCCACTTTTCTTCTTATGTCAGTAGAAATACTTCAGGTTTTTTTCTTTTTCTATGAACAACTTTTTAAAGTTTCGAATTCAGAAAACTGTTGTTATCCCTCTGTATTTAATTCAAACCACGGCTTAGGATGTTTACTAAATGGCAATAAATTAAGAATGTTAATTTTCATTTTCACAGTGGGTATAAGGAGAGAACTTTAAAAAGTATAAAGGCTGTTGTCATACTGCTTAGTTCTATAAATTCACCTTTACATTTGAATTAGGTTATTGGCTACTGTTTCTAAAAAAAATTTTTTTTGTGATGTTGTAGGATATATACCAGCTTTATTATATTAAAGAAGGTACAAGAATTAGAGCTTATTGTGAAATCATTCTTTACATCAGGGGTGTCAAACTCGATTTCATTGAGGGCCGCAGCAGGGTTGTGTTTGTCCTTGGGGGGCCAGGGGGTGTGTGGCCAAGGTTGGCCACGGCCAGCTCAACATCACTCATGTCGGGGGTGGCTGCAGTGGCCCGAGCGTTCTGCCAACGAAAACAGGCTCCTGAGCTCTGCTTTCATCTGCCATGGCAAGTGGTAGGTTTTCATTTTAATAATCTTTTTTTGTTAATAATGACATCGGCATTAACCTTACCAAAGTAATATCTACCCTTATAATAGAATAAGAACCAGCCTTATATTTAGACAAACGGTTAATCTATTCAACAGAATTTCTTCTCATCTGGAAATATGATTGTTTGCTGTTATGCAGGTCTACCCACAAAATTCCATTTGTCCAAAGGACATTGGGAAAGAATTTTTAAATGAACGGTGCAATTGAAATTGTCCTGGCAATAAAACACAATTATTTATACTGCAAGTTCTTGTGGGAGATGGGCCCAATTAAACTAGATTTTAAAAAAGGAACTGTATTGATAACTTTGAATAATTTCTAGCACTGTTGAGTTGCCCTATTAGAATTGTCCGATCTTAAATTTATGCTTACAAAAAAAAAGGTGGTTTTTCTTTTTTAAAGTAGCATTTGTTTGTTTTACAATTTTGCACCCCATCGAATGATCTTTCTGGGGATATTTAATGAGAAGAATTTTTCCCTTACCCAGTCATGATCTCAATTCTACCCTTTGCCCATAGTATAAACATTTCCAGTACAGTGTCTGCAACCTACTAACGTTGCACTGGTACAAGGAGGCTTAAAAACGGACCTTTCCTGTTTCAAGCAGCTATTCAAAAAGGATAGCTACGTATGACCTCCATTTTGTTTGGAATAATCTATCTGACTTGTCCTTTCAACTAAAACAGCAGAGCAGAATACATTTTTTCAAAAGCTGTTTGGACAAAATGTGTTTTATCCTGTCCAATTTGGCTAGTTTGAATGCATTGGGTTGATATAAGACCCAGGATTTGGTCTGTAGGCAGCAGCTGCTTCAAGCCTTATTTATCTAGAGTGAAAACATGCACGCGGGCGTCTGTAGTCCTAGTGCCACAGAGTGTTTATGACCTTTCGGATATCTGAAGGAGCCAGGATGTAGTTCATTCCTTGTTATCAGAAAACGAGAAATAAAAGAAAACGTGCAGCCCACAAGAGTAAAACCTTTTTGTAAACACGAGGCATGTTGCAGACTTCCTCAGCTGATAATATCATAAACCTCTCCCTTATTTTATTTTTTAAATCCGGCTATATTAAAGAGGAAGAGAAGTGAGGAAAAAGATATTTTTGCACATTGGGATATGCAAATGTTTGGGGTTTTGCAACCTCTGGCAATATGTAGAAGCACAAAGGGTCGTGGCGTGAATTGGGAAACGACCGGACATGCTAATATTGGTGGTGTTAAGGAACTGCTGAGGGATGCGGAGACTCACAGAACACCGGAATGTGGTTGTGTTATGTCCATACAGCAGCCTGCATCTGTCTTCTGTTGCATCAAATTACATCCCACTGTTAATGCTAAACAACGCTTAATCCCATGCAAAGACTTTCTAGATAGAGCAACGTATTGTCAAGACTCGGGTGGCAAAGATAGGGAAGGACTGTTGGCGTCAGGCTGCCCATAGCAGAATCTCTGCCGGAGTCATTTTAGGCTACAGACTTAGCTTAGCAGGCAGTCTGTGCCAATTCGCCTTTAGACAACTGCAGAAGAAGATTTTACTTGCTGCAGGCACATCGCGTATTCCAAGTCATTTCCCTTCAAACTTAATTTAAGTCTCTCTGTCTCTCTTTCCCTCCTTCCCTCCCTCTCAATGGGGGAAAGTTTCTAAGAAAAGTTAGACATGAGCTATTTCTTACAAAAGAAGGTAGTTCAGTGCAAGGACTTTCAATTTACTTCTCAGTTTTAAGAACTGAACAAGGCGCATTACACCTCCACAAAGAAAATTGTCAATCTGGTTTGAGGCAACTAATCTTTCAAAGCAGATGAGTGCAAAGTATAGACCAGTGATGGCTAACCTATGGCACGGGTGCCACAGGTGGCACGCGGAGCCATATTAGTGGGCACATGAGCATT
>JANHFK010004194.1:24747-36350 GCA_036250565.1 Sibynophis collaris
AGAGAGAGGGGGGGGGGAGAGAGAGAGAGAGAGAGACAGACCCGCTCGCTAAGCGGGTTACGAGGGCTAGTCATTCTTCCCGGCCTGAAGAAGCCAGCCAGATATCACGCAACACACAACCCTTGAGTGTAGTAAAGCATGCAGAATCAGGTCATTCTGAAATGAGTTAATCAGCAAAGCAAAGTGGGTCGGTCTGGCGTAGCGGTGATTTTGATGTTCTTCATAATTGCCGCTATTTGCCTACGCAGAATAGTTGGAGCTCAGGCAAATACATCCATTATGGATGCATTGGTCATTTTATATAGGAGAGAAAGCATTTCTGTGACAAATGTTGCTAATTAGGAGTCATTCTGGAGGAGAGCAGTGGGGGGTTTTTTTGGGGAGTAACTCCATTTCATTTGTTTGGAGGGACAGCTGCCCTGATTACCAGGGCTGGGGAACAACGGTGGAAAGGGGGTGCTTCCTCCATGTCTAGATTCTGAGATACAACCAGAAAAGATAAGAAGCTGAACTAGATGGGTCAGGGACACATTTGTAACTTTGAGAGCATCTGATTATCACACTCACAAAGTGATTTGCTGATTCACAATCTGCTGGCAAGAGCTGTGGTGGCACAGTGGTTAGAATGCAGTATTGCAGGCTGACTCTGCCGACTGCCAAGAGTTCGATCCTCACCAGCTCAAGGTTGACTCAGCCTTCCAAGGTTGGTAAAATTTGGACCCAGATTGTTGAGGGCAATACTGTGACTCTTAAACCGCTTAGAGAGGGCTGTAAAGCACTGTGAATTGATATATAGGTCTAAGTGCTATTGCTTGTACACATGGCCAGCTACAAAACGCTCATTAACCAGAAGGCAAACTAGCCCTAGGGATGTTCTTAGCATTATTGTAAGGCGTGATTGTCAACACTATGGTGCTAGATGTCCCTACATTGTATCGCAGTATTCTGTTTAATTCTTAAATTAAATGATGTTTTGGTAAAGGAGTAGAGTTTGGTAGATTGCTAAGAAATTGCCATTGCTCATGGCTCTATGCTGCCCATTCCCACAATAAAATATTACTTGTAGGATTCAAAGCAAATGGTTCCCAGCTGATAATCTCCAGATGCCTTGGGACCAGGGATGAAATCCAGCAGGTTCTGACAGGTTCTGGAGAACCAGTACTAGAAATTTTGAATAGTTCAGAGAACCGGTAGCGGAAATTTTGAATAGTTCAGAGAACCAGCAAATACCACCTCTGGCTGGCCCCACAGTGGGGTGGGAATGGGGATTTTGCAGTATCCTTCCCCTGCCACACTCACCAAGCCATACCACACCACGTCCACCAAGCCATGCCCACAGAACCGGTAGTAAAAAATTTTGGATTTCACCACTGCTTGGGACTAGAATTCACAGGTTCCCCTGCCAACAGGGCCAAGCATCCAGTGTTCAACTTGGTATAAAAGGATTGGCTTTGGCCATTGAAGCTTAGGGTTAGACTTTGCACTCCTCTTATTCCTTTTTGTAAAACCCAGGAAGTCCTTAGAGGTGCTGCTAAAGTTTGGCAGCAAAATGCAGAAATTTCTTTTTTCATGGGAAAAAAACTCACCCCTCCAGAGATGCAACCCCCATCCTCAGTAGCCATTTAAGTGCACTCCAAGCTACTGTACAAAAAAGTAAATCCAGAAATCGTGATGTTTCCAGTAGGATTAGAAGCACATTTGATATCCGCTGTAGCTCTACGCAGACAACAGAGGTAGTAAAGCAGTTTGATGTAAACAATAAGAATTGTGGCTGCCCTTCTCATTTGTCTCAATGCAGTGAATTTATAATGCGGGAGTCGTAAGCACTCCAGGGAGAATTCTACTAACAGCTCAATTTTACTTTCCAAACAAAAAGTAACTGATCTTATGCCCTCAAGCAGAGGCCATTTTCTGATTTATTGCACAGTTTCCCCTAGTGCCTATAAAATAGCTGTGATTCACCTCCCAAATATTGGAAACTTCCACTCCCTATTAGTTGGTGGCTACTGGATCTTTAACTATGAAACCACAGATGACTCTGCTAAAGTTAACATTTGTTATACCAACATTATAGGCCTGGTTTTCAAACCACACCGCAGTAAAGGAGATGCAGCTCTGAAGCTAAAACAGCAGTTGTCATTTTGCTAAAGTGCCACCTGCATGGGGTAAGCTGTGAGTCTTGCAAGATGCTCAGAGAGTCCTTTAGAAATTAGCCCTGTTGGAAGGTGATGAAAAAAAAAGTCAGTACTGCTTTTTTAAAAAAAATTCATTTTTTCAGACACAGCTGAAAAATATGTTGGCATGATCAGAGAGGGATATAAAGGGCTTGGGAAGATCTTAAAATATATATCTAGGTTAAAACAATCCCATGGGTTTTCAAGCAATCAAAAGGAGATTGTGACATTCAATTGCAAGTATAGCTTTGTCAAAAGGTTTGTCAAAACAATATAAAACCTGCTGAACCTATAAAACAATTGAGGGAAGTTAAAATTCTCTATTAAGACGATTACTGAAATGTTTCAAATATTCAGTGCTGAACAAATCACCCACTGAATTTGCACCATGACTAGTTGCTAGCACTAGGCTACTACCCATGTTAGGTTAGAGTAGCAGTGTCAAATTCAATTTCATTGAGGGCCACATCAGGGTTGTGTTTGACTTGGGGAGGGCAGAGTGGGTGTGGGCAGAGTGGGCATGGCCAGCTTGACGTCACTTATGTTGGGGGCGCCTGTAATAGCCCGAGCGTTCTGCCAGTGAAAATGGGCTCCAGAGCGCCATCCTTGGCTGTGACCGCTTCCTGCAACCAGGGCCGCCCATGGCTCTTGCAAGCTCCATTTTCAGCTGCAATGGTCTCTTGCAACTCTGCCATTGAAAACGGAGCTTACAAGGGCCGCCTGTGGCCCTCCCCAGCTCCGTTTTCACTGGCAGAGGCACCGCGGGTCGGTCCTTCGCTGTTTCCAGGGTGGCCCCACAGGCCAGATCTAAGCACCCCAAGGGCCAGATCCGACCCCCAGGCCTTGAGTTTAACACCCTAAAGTTAAAGGCAGGACCATAAGAATCTACTGCAGTTTTCCTATTACTGCAACTTTCCTTGTATTTTTGACACTGCTGATAGGAAGTAGGGTTGCCAAGATTTTAAGTAGGATTCTTTAATAGTTGTTTCTGGAGATGTCAGACATTCAATGTGGGATGTTTTGAGGCAAAATATGGGCTGAGCCTAAACAAGCAGCATTGATCAGAGAGGTTTGTGAGTACAATGGTGATCCAGTGAATAAAAGTTTATCCGAAGCTAACCCTTTGTGCCAATAGAGAGCTTTGTTGAGAAGATGGCTCTGTTAAAAACACATTTAGATCAGCTTACATAAACTGCTGTCATGACACTGAGAAGCTTTTTGTAGAAACTTCCCTAGCTGTTCACAGAGCATGATGGCAACACCTGTCTGAAACGTCTTAAAGCAGCCTAATCCTTCCCTTGGATCCTGCAGCACCTGTAAAAAGAAAACGGCATGTTTTTGAGAAAGCTGCTTTAATAAGTTGCACAGAGATGCTGCTGACTTTGCACTCTTGTGTGCACCAGGTACCTTTTTGGAGATTGAATTCAATGGGTGGCAAAAGCCTCTTCCTTATATTATTGGTTTCCGTTGAGCGTGAATAAATATTCAGTATTAACCCACAGTGGTTATAGTTTGTGTAAGAAGAAGCCAGTGTGTGTAGAGCTGATACTAACTGAGAAAGCTTTGATGAAACACACATAATTGCCTAGAAGATGCGCTTCATGGTTGCCTGTAGTAATCGTTCAGAACAGAAAATGATCAAAGAGTGAGGGGGAGTCTAGATTTAGCTCTGCAATGTTTCTTTCTACTGTGGAGAAAGAAATAATGCTTGACGGAGCTTCTCCAATCAATATATTATCACACCTAAGACGTAAATCTGGCAATATGCTTTTTTATAAGTCATGAACAGCATGAACAGAAATGCAAATTTGCACCCCTTCATTTTTTGTTACTGCTGTTGCCTTTTCTTTTTCAGTTTTATGGGGGGGTAGGGGCGAGAAGCACAATGATTCACCAGAATCATAAATCCATATTCAGAAAGGTATACACTATTAGGTAAGGTGATCTATTTTTTAATTGGGTCAGTATCTGTAGATATAATGAAAGTCTGTGCATTTTCAAATTGCATGGAGCTCTTTATCAGGCAGAACACAGAGGTCGTATTGTTCAATAACCCTTCACAAATCTGTGTCTCATCTCAATCCATATACTTCATTAACCTGGTATTCTCCAAATGTAATATCTGGGAATTATGAGTGTTTATTCTAATACAGTGATGGCGAACCTATGGCACGCGTGCCACAGGTGGCACTCGGAGCCATATCAGTGGGCACACAAGCGTTGCTCCAGCTCAGCTGCAGCGCACATGCATGTGCCAGTCAGTTTATTTTTGGGCCTTCTGGGCCCACCAAAAGTTGGGAAACAGGCTGTTTCTGGCCTCTGGAAGGCCTCCGGGTGTGTGTGAAGAAGGCCGTTTTTGCCCTCCCCAGGCTGCTAGAAAGCCTCTGGAGCCTGGGGAGGGTGAAAAACAGGCCTACTGGGCACACCTTGCCATCACGTACCAACAGCGGAAGGAGTGGGGGGTGTCCTTGTGCGCATGCACAGGGGGCGTGGTGCATTGAATTATGGATGTGGGCACGCTCATACGCAACGACCCCACGCTCCCCACACTTTTGGCACCCGACGGCAAAAAGGTTAGCCATCACTGCCCTATAAGATGAAATCTTGCCAAACTAAAGCAGACTATTTGCACTATAAAAGATATACTCTAGGAATTATTAGGGAGGAGATGGCTTCACTCCCTTTCTCCCACACAAGCTATCTAAACTGCGCTGTTGTTTTTCTGGAATGCATTTCCTCTCTCCTTGATTTACTATCATCTTCTACAGAGTGGGAAAAGTCAAAGCAAGCCAAGTTTGCAGAGTTTCCTAGGGTAGGTGTCCCCCCCAACCTCTGAGCCACGGACCTTCACCGGTCCATCACCCACTAGTAACTGGGCTGTGCAAGCGAGAGAAGCCCCATCAGCACATGCGTAGGATCCAGGCAGTGCACAAAAGAAGCCCCCCCCCTTCCCGGATCTGCAAACCAACCACCCTCCACGGAACTGGTCCCTGGCACCCAAAAGGTTGGGGGCCGCTGTCCTGGGGTACTAAAGGGGATGATAAGTCACAATCTCAGGAGTGTACTGTTGATAAATCGATGTACTAAGAGTCCATACGTCTGCAACAGCAACCATTTTGTGAGTTTTCATAACACAATCCCAACATTCCAAAGAAGTACAGTAGCCTAAAATGTGAAGATGCATATTTTGTGGATCTCCTATGTTGTGAAGAATTTTGTGAACTCTTTCTGTATATGTTCTGAACGAGTTCTCTAGCTGTACAGATAACATTTTAGGACTTCAACAATTTTCATACTTAATAATAATAATAATAATAATAAAATTTATTTCTATCCCGCCCTTCTCCCTGTTGGGACTCAGGGCGGCGTACAAGTCAAGTAAAAAACATATAAAAACATATACACATACAATTAAAACACCCCTTAAAAATATATATATAAGTGACTTGATAAATATGTATAAAAACCCTAAGGATAAACTAAAATATATCCACACCCCTTTCTAAAAAACCCCCTTAAAACTTTAGTTTAAAAAGTTAAAAAATTTCACGATAGGCCGGCTAGAATGAAAAGAAGAAGTTTCCTCGGGTTTTTTAAAATATATATATATACAATAGTACTCCTACCCCATTGTAGATGAAGATGGCAATTATTCGTGATTTTCTAGATTTATGGAAGGAATTATGTATATAATGCATGGAACTGATCCTGTTGTTAGTTCCTCTACCCCCAAAACCTTTTATCTTAAACTGTCTCCTGTGGACATTATACATTTCTTAAGAAGTCCCTAAGGGGGTGTGCATAAGTGCACCAGCATGCCTACCGTCCCTGTCCTACTGTCCCATTTATATGTACTCATTTTATGTGTTTATGCTATGTTTTACATATTTATATCCATTTATTTATAACATTTTTCATGTGTCCAAGTTTACGTTTATACTGTTACTGTTTCCTTGTTCTTGTTGACAAATAAATAAATAAACTGCATTGAATTGGGATTCTTGTTCTAATCTTCCTCAAAGGGGAAAGGAAGTAGGGCTTAGAGCTCCTGCAAACTATTTTACTTGCTCTGTTAATCTAATGACAAATGTCTTTCCTGCCTCACACCGGAAAACAGAGGTGACCAAGTAACATTCTCCTCCATGTCTCACACACTTCTTGGATAAGCTAAAATTGAGATCGGTGCTAAAGATCTCAATGCTAACAGATGAATTGTGGATTTTGCCAACTAGAAAAGTCAGTGTTCTTCTTCTTTTCCTTTGCAGAACAATATGCTGGATTTTGTATTTGCAGTTGATGATTCTACAACATGGCATGCAATGAACCTGTCAAAAAACCGGAGTCATTATTCCTGCCTAAAGTATTTTGGAACCAAGTCAATATGCAACTTCCAAAACTATGGAGCAGGGATTTACTACAATACATTGGTGCCTTGTAATGGTAGGGTAAGTCATGTTTACACCTTAACAAAAATGCAAAATTATTTCTAATTTGTCTGATTTTTATCTTCTTTCTCCGGTATTGTAATGCTATTAAACTTTTAATGAATGCATTCTTTTTTTAACTTACTGAGGGTTTCACAACCTAGTTATAGGAACATAGCAACCTTCTTAGGAAGTTTTACAGAATAAGGGGGGGGGGAGAATCTGAGATTAAGAGTATGTAGGAGAATAAGAAGAAATTCCCAGCTTAGTCAAAATTTCCTGAGAAATTTCCTGAGAGTTCCTGCTCTGTGCTATGTGTTGCTTTTCAGGAAAATGCCTGCAAAGTTAAATAAAAATCTGATTTTCTTAAAAAGGTCAGAATAATAAGACTTCTGGCATTTTTAGCTTTTCAATGTTTGATTTAGATTGAGTTAAACCTATCTCAAAATTACATTTGTCTGATTTAGCTTTCTTTTCTCTCAGGTTATAAAATATGGTGTCATAAGTACTGATGCTTTAATTGAAGATTTGCTGCGATGGAAGACACTCTATGTAGCTGGACGTCTGCAAAAGCCGGTATTACTACTGCTTTTTTGTTTAAAATTACAAATGAAAAAAATATGGTAGATAGCACTGACTGTAATAATAGAGAAATTGACTGACAGTAATATGAAAATAAATGATGACTGTGAGTCATAACAGTATTGTCTAGACAGGTCTGTCACGCGCTGGCTATGCCCATGCATAGTTTAGCGAAGGGGGAAAAAGTCCTGTTACGTCACATGACACCGTGATGAAACGAGTTTGACACCCCTGGTCTAGACTACTCACATTTTAAAGTATCTGATGTTTAAGTTGCTATTACATTTGATCTAAAGGCCTTACATCTGGACTGCCCATGCCCGGTTTAGCAAAAGAAAAAAGTCCCGATATGTCATGTGATGCCACGACGTGAGTTTGACACCCTGCCTTACATGGTTTGTTTTTATTTAAAATGGAGGATTAACTTGTCCTCTGTTGTTTTGAAAAGATGGCTACACAATCCCATTTTGCATTGTCTCTCTTGTCCTCCTGCCCCCCAGCCCCCAAAAACTGCTTGTAAAAAATACTGCATTCATTCAGCATTCCTTAAAGGAGCCTGAAAATTATACTACCTGAGACTTATCAGGAAAGAACAACTGAATGAAAAACTGCTGGTGACCTTCTTCCACTGCACCATAGAGAGTATTTTAACTTACTGCATCTGTGTATGGTTTGCCAATTGCATAGTGGCAGATAGGACAGCACTCCAGAGGGTCAACATCATTGCCCAGATGACCATTGGTTGCCCTCTCCCCTCTTTGGAAGAGCTTTATAGCTCCCGCTGCCTTAAGAAAGTTCAAAACATTATTAAAAATCCATCTCATCCTGGGCACCCTTTTTTTTTGAACTATTACCATCTGGCTGACGGTACAGGATAATAAAAACAAGGACAAATAGGCTGAAAAAAAGCGTCTACACTAGGGCAATAACCGTATTAAATTCTATGATACAGTGCAATATCGGTTTCAATTGTATAGAATGTAAAGGATGTATGTTTGTATTTTTATTTGTATAGTTATAATGTACACTGCATTTAATTTTGTTGTACCATGTGCAATGACAATGAAGTAAACTAAAATGCTGCAGGCTTGTTTCCAGACCAAATGGGGAGGGTTTCAAAACAAGAGTGTTCAGTTCATGCCCATGGTTTTATTCTAAGTTCTTTGATAATTGAGCAAATTACCCATTGTGCTGGGGTGCTGGGGTGAGGGCTAAGCAAGAGATTGATTTTGGAACTGGAGAGAGGACAGATTTTTTTTCAGAAGCACTGACCAGCTCCATTGCAATAGAAGGCAGACAATTGTTTATTTGCTCCTCTGTTCTTCATGTAACATTAGCCAATCCACGGCTTTGTACAACATGCTAAGTCAAGGTAAACAGTATGAGACAATTGCAATATCTCTAACAACTGTACACCAACAATGCAATCCTTGACTCTAGAAGAAGTGTGTGACAGGGTGTTATGAATTGTTGATAGAAGTGTTATCTCTTCATACAGTAGTTACAATGGTTATGCTAGAATATGTGGCTATAGCTCACTGTACTGAAGTGTACTCTATTTAAACATTTTACATATCTTATGTAATATTGATGATAGTAGATACAACGGAATTCAACTTAGGTGCCCATCAGAATAAAGGGAGAGACAATTAGTTACTTATTCTAACTGGCCACAAGATGGAAGCAGAGTTAAGATTAAAAAAAAAGACAAAACAACTAGTTTGGTTTAAGATACATTTAGTAATAATTTAATAGTAACATTGATATGGAGAGAGGGATCCATTTGGAGCTGAATCTTAATTTGGACATCTCTGAATTTGTATCTAATTTGTGTTTATAGTGTAATTTTACCTGCTGTCTAGCATTTTCTCACTCTATTACACACACTATTTCAAGGGCACTAAACTGGAAAAGAAAGGTTTTAAAAGCTTTGGAATATGTACCTTAATATTTGTTAAGAAAGAGTAAATCAGAAATTACATATTGGCCTTAGAAGAGGCTCTACAATGTAGAGTCTTTACTCCTAATTGGTCATTGTGACATTCTTAAAAAAACCTGAATGTTCATCTTTTCATGTGGGAACTAGATTAAACTGCGATCAGATGTAAGCGACTTTTTCTGTTAAATTCTTACAGGATTTTATTTCAAATGCATTCAGTTTTTGCTAATTATTCCCTTGAAAACTTTTTTGTCAAATGTTAGCTTTTAACATGCAAGGTGATTAGTGATTGGTGGTTCCATATAGCTATATCATAGAGTATGATGTTTTGAATCAAACAACGTTTTGATTCATAAGAAAGTTGCACTGTATTAGGCAAAATATGTTTTCATTTGTATTTATTTAGCTTTTCTGTTAATATTTGCCAACTGTTTGAGTAGGCACTTGTTCACTCGGGTAGAGATTGTACAAAAGTAGGTCTCTAGCATTTGCAATGAAACCAACAAGTTTTATATGGAATTACTTTAGCTATTTGAAACTGAGATGTACTAGATGCAATGGTTGCCACATGGGTATTTAGGATTTTCCTTTTTTCCTTTTGGAAAAATAATGCAAATACTATGTGGTTTTCTTTGAGGTTTTGTCAATTTTTTCATCACTTGAATGTTAAGGCCTTTCTATTGGTAGGGGCTTTTAAAAACATTTCTTTCTGATTAACAACAGATACAGATTTATATGCTATGTAAAGTTCTTTATGCATATCTGACACTGATTCTTAGCAGCCACATAGCTAAGATCTTCTCCAGGAAGTCCCTAACCTGCATTTCGATCTTCGGCAGGTTCTCTTTAGATTCTTCCTTAGCAGCTTTTTAAATTTCATTCCATGGTTCATTGGTTCCCTATGTTCAGGATTTCAAAGCAATTCTTGATGTAATCATTGACAATAGTGGGTATATTCTGAAGATCATATTGTGGAACTGGTTGGCTTTCATTTTCTGCATTAGCTTAACTTGGAACTTGCATATGAGGAGGTTGTGATTTGTTCCATAGTAGGCTCCTGACCTTGTCTTTGCTGTTATAGTTTATTTGGAGCAAAGTAAAGTAAAACTTCAGTTTGTACCAAACGTTTATAATCTGACACCAGGCTGGACCTTGACTTAATTTATCCCTCCTTCTACACAAAGTGCACATTGAAGCACATCAAGCATGGATCTGTGGAATTCAGATTATGTTTTCTTTTAAAGGATTTTTAAGTGCATATAGCAAGCTTGAAAGTCTTAATTGCAGATGGAATAAATGCAGCACCGGTTACTGTACATACATCAAATGAATAATTGCTATTATGTTTCTGTGGCCATTCTCCCTACTCTCTATAGTTGTCTAGAAAGCCTTTACCCACTGAATAACATGGACACTGATCTGCTGCTTTCTGACTTTCTGATCTGACTTGGCTTTTGAAGATAAACAAAACCTTTTTCCTTTTAGTAATTTATGGTGAGTTTTTCTTTTTAGTATCAGTAGTAAAACCTCT
Source organism: Sibynophis collaris (assembly GCA_036250565.1). Lineage (NCBI taxonomy): Eukaryota > Metazoa > Chordata > Lepidosauria > Squamata > Sibynophiidae > Sibynophis > Sibynophis collaris. The sequence goes on from JANHFK010004194.1 coordinate 35,398, forward strand.
TCAGCTCACTGCTATAGTGTATAAAATAACAATGTCACCCACATAAATTAATTCAGAGTTGGGTCAAATTACCAATCTTGAAGAAAGTAAACTGGGTTTAGAAAGAGTTTGGATCAGTGAGTTTATATAGAATTTAAAATAACTGTCCAATCATTATCAAATAGCCATTAGAATTACATGTAAATTGGTTGTAGATAAATACCCTATGATTTTTCATGCAATTGATAAATATAAAAGAAGAGCCATCAATGGATACTTCCAGTTTCTCCCACAATCTGTCACACTAATGATCATTGCAGTATCGCCCATGGTCACATGATCAAACTTCGGGTTTTAGCCAGGGTCAGGTGATCACCATTTGTTGCCTTCCCATTTGTGACCTGATTAGTTAAAACACATAGAGTTATTGCCTTTGCATTCTTCTCTTCAAATAGCACTTTAGGCTTCCACTTCCCTCTTTGTTCTTGTAACAGTTTTAACATAAATGACTGTTCATATGAGGACATTTTCAATAAGGCACAAGTACCAATTGAAAACACAGCAAAGTTTGCCTTAAAATGAATATTATTGGTTTAAAACAGGGTCTTCAACCTTGGCAACTTTGAGCTTTGTGAACTTCAACTCCTAGAATTTCACAGCCAGCAGTTATTCATAGTTTCTTGTTTAGTTTTAAATGCTGATACAGAACTCTGTAATTCATAGAGGTTCCAGATTTTTCTCTGTGTATGGTTTTTCTTTCTTTCTATGAGATATTAGTGGCAATTCCTATAGATTGCCTTAGGTAATCTGTTGTGTTTTTTGCACTCTCCTTTATAACCATAGAAATTAATAAACCAATAGTATCTTAGTTTAGAAATTGCAAATATTATATTTGCATACATGTTCTGCCCAACCCTTCCTTCCTTCCTTCCTTCCTTCCTTCCTTCCTTCCTTCCTTCCTTCCTTCCTTCCTT
>JANHFK010004194.1:86504-96515 GCA_036250565.1 Sibynophis collaris
CTTCCTTCCTTCCTTCCTTCCTTCCTTCCTTCCTTCCTTCCAATATACCACACTATGTAGCAAATGGCTCACTATGACAATTACCAGTTTGTCATTTCTAGTTTCATCCAGATGGAATGATACATTTCTTAGTAATGTGTTCCTTAGTAAATTGTTTAGGTTATCAAAACAATTCAGTATTTAGCTGTAGGTGTCAGTTGGTGTCATCCAGTTCACTAGGAATGAAAAACGGATAAGGCTTGCCTGGCAAAAGGGTATGACTTTTATATGTGAGAGAGTGCAGGATTAGTTCTACAGTATTATTACAATGTGTTTGTTGTTGCTGTACTTTGGTACATAGGTTTGTGGTTCCCAGCTGTGATTTAAGGATCAGTTATAAAGTTGCAAAGCTGTTCGTTTTAGGGCGCTGCTGTAGTGCAGAGAATTGAGGCAGGTAATACGTTGGCATAATCTTGGTATTGTAGCTGCCAGCATAATGGGAATATTGGACTACTTTATATGACTAAAAATAAGTGAAACTAAGGGGAGTAAAAATATAGAAAGATAATAATGGGAAGAACTTTACAGTTTTAAGATTAACATTTCAGAATGAACATTAATTTGAACATGCAAATTTAATTCATGAATTATATCTTATTTGTTGGAATACATAATAAGCACAAAACAAGACAATTCTCCCTGGACATTATGGTCACTTAGTTTCAATCCATTTATGGCCAAATTTTGTGTCACAGAAAAATCAAAATCTAGCTGATTAACAAAATTGTGATTTGATTCTAAGAAGAATTAGATGGAAAAGGAGTTTTAAAAGACTTTTAGATAGCATTCCATGTGACATGATAAATAAAGTGATTATATAGTGAATAAATGTTGTTAATAAAGAATCATTATAACATAAAATAAAGAAAATTTCTCCTTCATATTGAATAACATGAATAATTTAATATGTCAGCACCAAATAAGTGTGAGATACGAGTAGCATGGAAGTGGCTTGCTTTCTTGTGAGATGCTTTTTGACTTCCCAGTCTTGTCGATAGCTCTGAGAAATCCTGGTGGTCTCCCATCCAAATTCTAACCAGGCCCCACCCCCATTTGGCCTTTTACAGATAAGCTAAGTGTGCTTGATGAAACTATATTTGAAAGCAATTATTTTTTCATTGAGAGGGATAATTTTAAACTGCTGCATATTGGTTGCTGTTTGATGTCTTAAACTTCTATTGCCTTCTTATAAGCAGTCATCCTAAGAAAATTATTGAGTGTAAATAATAAATGCAGGTATGATTAAACTCCCTAAATTATAAATCTGATAGAATCTGATCTAACACTTAAAAACAAAAATAAATTATAAATAATTACAAAGGAGTTTTATTTCAACTCAACACAATATTGTCTTCAGCAGATTCACATGTGATGTTTCTTTAAAACAATTGCAAGGGGGGGAAAATCCAGCAAAGTAGAAATGTTTATTGCAGGATTATTTCTCAAAATGAAAAAAAAACAACCCAGCATTCTCTGATATCCAAAATAAATTTATCTTCCTTCAACTTCAACATGACTTTTGGTTTTTTTTCCCCCTCTCAAGGGCCCCTTGTGATGAGCTGTTCTCCCTCTTCTATTTGGCACTTTTTAATCCTGCTGTCAGAGTCCAAACCTCTGGTTCTCCAAAAGTGCCATTGCTTATTCCAACTCATCCTAAGAAAACATTTGCTGTGTAGCAAACCAAGAATTAAACAATGCCTAAATGTATCTGATACAAGGATGCCAAGTTCATGTGGCTCTAAACTACTCTTTTGGGAATTTACAACTTTTAACCAAATATTTAACTATTACAACAATTAATTAAAACATCACAGAGTATAGTAGTCTTTTTCTATGTGCATTGCTAACTGCAGTGCATATGGTATTAAATAATGGCAGTTGTATTACAGCCAGCTAAGTTTTATTTGTAAGTAAAACTTCATCATTTTTGTTTATCCGGGTGTAGTGTTTTGAGTTGAGATTACTTTGGAATTAGAAATAGATTAGGAATGGGAAAATGGGGAGAAAAAACCCAAACGTGTCAACTTCTATTTTCAGAAATGAATCCACCCAATACATTGATTTAACTTTCCAGCTTAGACTCTGTCAAAAGCAGCTTGGTGTTTGCTTTTTCTTCTCTAGTTCTGTAGTGGCAGCTGTGCTTCCTGTAAGGGCAGAGGCTGACATGGCCCCTTCTGTGCCGTCTTCAACAGCTCCTCCTCCTTCTCCTCTTGTCTTGCTTTCAAAACTCCCCGTGCATTTAGAGCCTGATCTTGTGCAGAAAATATCCCTGACATTTGAAGAGCTCCAGGGATTCAGCGAGCATGCTCAGTCCTGGCCGACTGCTAGAAAGAGGAAGCTAGTTTACATAGGAGTCATACCAAGCATAGCCTGCATGTCAGCGCAGTTAACTTGCAGCGGGCTGTGAGGAGAATTAGCATGTCTTTGTCCTAGGAAGCCTGAGCTCTTCCAGGACTTACCCTCCCCCAGCGCAATCTCAGTGGCGACGGTGGGCATAACCTACTCTCCACTTTCTGCCTCCAGATCTCGAGCTTCCGAAGGGGGATCTTATTATTATTTTTTTTGCCTCCTGCCGCCCGCCTTTTTTTTTTTTTTTTACAACCACTCCATTTTAATACACTTTTGTTTTGATTAGTCGAAGGCTGGGCCTTGAGGCTGGTGGAGCTTGGGAAGGAGCCTGGAGCATTTATTTGCCTGTGTTCTCGCTGCTGTTGCGGGGTGAAAGCAAGCAAGCTGGTCTTCTTTGCTAGCCCACTAAATGCTATTTATGAAGATGGACCTGTTGAATTACCAGTACTTGGACAAGATGAACAACAATATCGGCATTCTCCGCCAGTATGAAGGTAACTTACGATGCCTGTTGCCTGTAGCTCTCTCCTCCCCCCCCCCCCTTTCCTTTGTAAAACCTCTGTTAAGTTTCCTCTGGAACCTTTGCTGTGGGGTGATTTCCCCTTTCACGTCCCTTCCATTGTGTCCAGAAAGAAAAAAAAATCATTTACAATATTGACTCTTTTTAATTAGAAAGATAGGGGTCTTTTTTCTTTGCATTCTGTCTCAAAGTGGGCACAAGTTGCATCTTGCAAAGGCAGCGAATATCATTATAGATGAAATGTTTATTTAGTGGTGTCAGAAGACTTTGATTTTTCTGTTTCTGTAGCCTCTGAAAGCTTCCCTTTGCCTGGATGGTTTTTTTCCTTGACGATATACATGACTTCTACATGCTTCTTTCTACATTAAGTACAGATGAGAGGCAACAATGGCTGAATGCTAGGGTGGCAAGTTGTTTTTGCCTCATATCAGTTGCTGGTTTTAGGGCATAATAAAGTTTTTTTTTAATTACTCGGCTCCAGGGATTGAAGGGTGTCTGTATTACAGAATACAGAGTGGCCCTTTGTTTGACTTCTCATTTCCTGTACGGCTCTGAGAAAGCTCTGACATGGAGAACGACTCCCCTCCCCTTCCCTAGTCCCACATCTCCTCCCTCCAGGTCTGCTCAGCAGTCTGCCCCTCACCGTTACAGAGGCTACAAAGCTGCTGGAAACCAGGCATTCTGGCCATCTTCTAGCTGATTCTACCTCTCTCTTTTTAATCCCCATATGTGTGCTTTGCTGATAAGGATTTTTTTTCCTCACTCATATACAAACGCTACAGTGGCATTACCCAACCTCACCCTTATCCCAGTTCTGGTTATAAGGGAGGCAGAACTTTACAGCTTTTTAAGAAATTCAGTTTTAGTTTGAAAAGGCTGTAATGGCAAGGGAAGGGAAAGGAAAGGAAAGGAAAGGAAAGGAAAGGAAAGGAAGATAGACATCAGTAGTTCTGGTTGGCAGTAGGGCTGTTTTTCTATTGGCGTATGTGCAAAGTACCAACAGACAGGCTGACACACAAACATTGCACAGATCTCTCAATCTCTCTTTTCCGGTTTTTCAGTTTGAAAGTTTTCCACTATTGTTTGGAGAGTGCTTTGTTTAATAGAGATCTGTGAAGAATTTGTTGAGGATAGCAAAGTATAAATCTGCTAAGAATAGGAAAAGAAAAACAAATGAGAAAGCTGGCAGCGAAATGCTGGCGCTGGAAACATGTCAGCTGAAATAACAAGGCCTGCCTTTTCAATAAATTGGATACTCCTCAGAATGTGTGTCTTCAATCTCCTGCTTTAAAATAGCAAATATTAGAGATGACTGTGGGAGAAGAGGTTATCTTACCGTAGATGCTTTCAGAGAGTTCTTGTTAAAACCTTTCTCAGTCTGGTACCTTTCAGATGTCCTGGAAATTCTGAAAGCTGGAGCCCCCAGGATATCAGTTGGGTACCAGGTTGCAAAAGATTAGGCCATCCTTTTGCCAGCTTCCTGTTTTATAAAAGTTGATGCCGTGACAAAGATTGGTAATAGTATTTCCCCTTTAAAGAGCCTATCGTTTGGGGAGAGTGATACTGCTCTGTAATACTTTTCCTCTTGATTAAACTCAAGAAAAATACAACTATGGTTAAACATTTAGAAAATGTAAATAAAAACAAAATAAGTTTATAAAGCATCTGTGGGTGTGTACATTTTCTAAGTGCTAGCGGTAGCACTTAGACTTATATACCGCATCATAGTGCTTTACAGCCCCCTCTAAGCAGTTTAAAGAGTCAGCATATTGGCCCCACAATCTGGGTCCCCATTTTGCCAACCTTGGAAGGATGGAAAGCGGAGTCAACCTTGAGCCGTTCAGAACCGAACTCGTGGAGTGAGCAATGAGTTAGCCTGCAGTACTGCTTTCTAACCATTGTGCCATCACGGTTCTACTATGTATTCTTAGAATAGGGAAGGATCTTCCATGCTACTGTCATGAATGACAGAGCCTTTCAACTCATCCTACTGCAGTTGACAGTGTATACATGTACAGTCAAGATGAGTAAGAAAAATGCAAGAATTTTTAAACAGTTTAAATTTCACTGTCTTAGTAAGAGATAATTGACTCTCTTATTGGAGGAAAGAGAATAATATGCACCTTTTTTTCTTCCTTAGACAGATGTTCTCCCAACATGTTGGGCTGCAGTTCATTTGCCATGCCTAGGTACTGTTAGTTGTGGGCCAGTGCATTTGGAGGGTATGAGCTGGGAAAGTTCCCTCTTAACCAATTAAAGAATATATTTCAGAAATAAACACTATTCTTTTTTTATTTAAGGATGACTTTTTGAATGTACACATCTATCACAAGAGAGGGTTATGATGAAAAATTAGAATTGCAATTTTTTTTTTGAAGGAAAAGTATTTCCTAAAGCAAAACTAAACATATATTTAAATATAAGTTTCTCAGGCTGTTTAATATTTATTCTGCTCAGTTTGAAAAAAGTTGTCTTTGAAAAAGAACATTAGTCTATTAGGTTATTATTAACACAAATGCTTCCAGAATAGGTCCTGGAACATTATGATACTTTCCAGAAGAGAGAATCATCTTTGTACTAGAAGAAAATGGACTAATAGAGTAACGGAGAATTCTGGAACTCTTCAGATAACTTGAGTGTGTGGGATTTTCCTTGTGGAAAATATACTAATATACATAGAAAACACATGAGGACCATAAAAGTGAAACACATGCTTTTGGATAGTATTCCTTTAGGAACCTAGATTTTAAAGTTGCCTCTAACTGGGAGATGAGCAGCATATAAACTAAATAAATAATAATAAATTCCAAGTAAACTCTTCAAAGACTTCCAAGCAAACCATCTTCTTTCTTGCCTGCTGTCTATGCAGTTGTTTGCTTGAATTAGGGATCCAGATGTCTGAAAGAGCACTTTTATTGTAGGGATATTGCAGTACTCCCACAAGTAATAGATTGTTTCTTGTTGGAAAGTATTCTCATCCCTTATCCCCACCTCCACTTAAGTGGACTTTATAAATATCAGTGCCGTAGGAGGGGGGAAATAGTACTGCATTATAGAAGGTGAATGGGGACCAGTGCCCTATTTCTTACTACTACCTGTGCCATTTTTAAAAATATTCTCTTTTGTAGATATTAACGGAGGGCTCGTCTATTTTCCACTTCGAGGGCAACCTTGCTCAATAGGCTATATGGCAGGTTTTTTCTTTCATTTGTCCAGTATTGCAATGCAGGCCCAAGTCCTTAGTATTCAGCCCTATAGATAGCAGGCTGTTAACCAAGCTGTTTTTTTGTTCTGTTCCCATATTGTTATTGCAGGACCTCATAGATCCTTCACAGGATTAATAGATTGGCTATGATAATAGAGGGACAAGCATACTAAAATGTAGTGGGAGACACAGTGAACTTTTGAGCACTCAAGATCATGTTAACAGTGTGTCTGCAAATAGCACCAGATTTGAACCGTGCCAAGTCTTCTTTGATGACCTTCCTATGAACTTTGTATGGCAGTTGGATAGGTAGTGGCATGTGTTAGAGGATGTAACTAAAGTTGAGTGAGGTTGTCGCCCCCTTCTTAATTTCCCCAGGATTTCTCAGGATCAGGAAGGGTTTTTCTTTTCTTTTTTTGAAGTTAAAATGGCACAGGATGTTGCTGCTTTGCCCTGTTCTTTGTTCTGGAATATAGTAGGCACTTTTTAATTTAAAAATTTAAAATTAGGCCAAGATAGTCAGTAATGAAGCTGATATTTACACTTTCGTGCTAGCTACTGAAGCCAGGACTGCATAGTTCCAGTTATTGTTTTGTTTAAGTTTATGAAGTTATGCCATGCTACTTTGTAATGACAGAAATGCATACTACTGGCTTCATCTCTCATGAGATATGAGTTCAAGACAGAATCCAGTGAAAAACTTGTACAACTGTGTAGGAAGAACTGTTACATTTATTACACATATCATCTTTAAAATGAGATTTGTATTCATAGACTTAGTTGTGAGAATACAAGTTTTTGGGAGAGATCTCTACATTTCAGTAGTATTTTTGATGAATTCATTCCTACTGATTTTTATCCAAATATACGTAAAAACTGTAAAACACTGCAAATATTGTGTGCAGATCTGTGGAAAGAAGTGGGAACTGCGCAAGGCAGTGGAGCATACATGCTATATTTATGTTCATTCACCTTAAATGGCACTTAAGGTGGAAAATAATGTGCTAGATTTTGAGGTTTCAAGGGTCTATACTACAATACACTCATTAACTTTTATTTGATTTTTTTCCCCAAATAGAGCAGAATTCAAGGGATGGTATTGCTTCCTCATCAACGAACGGCATTTTCTGCTTTTCCCTCTGTACTTGGGCCCTTCCACATGGGGCTTTTGGCACTGCTGCTAGATTGCTGCCTTATACGAGAATTCATATACCCTGTTATTCACTTTAGAGAATGATGTTCATTTTCTTCTGGTTTGGCTGTGGCATAGCTTAAATTGCAATAATTCCATTTTGGACCATTGTTATTCATTAACAAGAATTCCTGCCAATCTCTGCCTTGTGGCTTGGTGGCCATTTTGCTCTAGAGTACCATGGAATCCTTATATCAGAATTCCAGACGTTTTATAGGATGTCAGATTTTATTTTTGTCTTCACCTTGAAGATTCATATTGGAACAATTTACATCACTTGTGTGATTGTACTACCTTAAAATAAAATTTCACATCCATGAAATTTTAAAATGCACCATAAAGCAGGATAAATGAAAAATAAACGTTACAAGATATCTTTTCTATCTGTAACCGTATTCCTATAAGTGAACTTCTTCATAAGCATGTGCCATTAGACTGAATCATTCCTATACTTATGTGGACATGATGGAGTCTGTCCTTCTTTATTCCAGTTATTTTTTGTAGTACAATATTCTTGGAATATGACTTGAGCAAGAAATAAGAAACGGGATAAGTTGAGATAATTCCCTTTAGGCATGTTTTGAGGCCCAAATAGTGTTATTTCTAGTACATTTTATATAGACAGACTAGAAAACTGAATTTTATAACAAAAGAAATTAGATCCATATGTGAAGATCAGAACCACTACTTTTTCCCTCCATTTTTGCATGATAGCTCATATTACTTAGTTGCATATTACATAATTGCTTCACTTACTTCCTGTAAGGATGAAGCATTAGTTGGCTGCAAACAACATTTGGCAGAGCTATACAAATTAAACAGTTTTGTCTCTTTCTTCCAAGGCAGCCCAGCATACAGATATTTGAGGAGTAGGAGAAGCGTGAGATCTAATGTGCATTGAGCAGTTTGTTTAAAGGCTAGTGAATTGCTATCTTGCACGTCTAATTTGTTAATTTTAGGAGATGTTTGATGAACTTTACATTCAGGAATTGCCTTTGCAGGTTCAGATTTACACAGGAAAAATAATGCCTCGTTTTTCATTGCTTTAGTGACTTAAAGTGCTGTTGTTTTTAATGCCAGAGAGGGGGAGGGAGGGACAGACAGACAGGCAGACAGACACACACTCGCACACACACACACACACACATGATTCACTCATTGTCTGGTTGTTTTTCGTATTTAAAATGCAAAGTAATTTTGGACATTTAAAAATGTTGATTCATTATGCAATTTTATTTGTGTGCCTATTATAAGAATTAACAGTTGTCATAGTTCTCTAGAATTGATTTTCAGTTGATATATTTCATGTTACTTACTATTCCAAGTATGTATTTACATAGAAACTAAAAGTTGCAGTTGACGTTTTTTTAATTTGACTTTTTTTAAGTTAAGTGTGTCATATACAGTGTACATGTACTTCCAGTTGTGCATAAAAGTTGCCTGTTGAAACATTGGAATTCTTGTTTAGTGCACCCACATTGTTGGGATGAGAAAGATATGTGGCTGCTTCTAAGTGAATGTAAGCATCCTGGCTTCCTGAATTAGATGCAAATAATTATAGCATGGAAGAAAATTCTTTCTTGGATGCTTAATCTGGCTAAATAATTTTAGATGTTCTATGCTAACATCTGGTGTGCATTGCTTCTGTTTAGTTCCCCCATCTCATCCCCAGCTTGCCTGCTGTGGCATCTTAGAAAGCTATCACAGTCATTCTGTGGTTGGCTTAAATTAAATCACATGGAGCCAGCTAAAAGAATGCTGACATATGCAATTTTTATACTGAACACAGTAAAACCACAGGTCAGAGTTAAAAAGAATTTCTAACTGTTTGTGTCTAGACTCCAGGCTACAAAATTAAGAAAAATGTCACGGCATAAAATTGTATATGTTGCAAAAAGATAGCTATCAAAAGTTGAAAAATGTGAAATGTATTTAACAAAAATGTAACATGCTAATGAAGGTCAATTATACATGACCCAGAATAATGTTGAAGGATCCAATCTGAGTCAGTCACCAGGGCCAAAGTTTTATTCTTCCAAGCTTTTGGCTCGAGCTGAAGGCCATCATCAGAGAATGCTCCAGAATATTCCAAAAACTTTGAAGAATAAATGTTTGGCTGTTTCAGATTGGATCCTGCAAAAATATAACATTTATAAGATCCCTGAAAGTTACAGAAATTTAGTGATTTTACCCCAAGCAGAATCATATAGAAACATAACTGGAAAGGACCATAGAGATCAGTGTAACTAACCCTCTTCTCAATGCTAGATCATCCATGTAGAATGCAGCTACAGGATCCCTGGAAGACTATCCACTGTTTGCTTAAATAATGCCATATGATGATTATTATACATTAACCTTTTTAATGTTCTTTAAAATTATTAGACTGTAGTTAAGCTAATTTTAAAATAGCAAGGGTAAATATGGACTATCATTCTTGGATCAGTGGTGAAATACAATTTTTTTTACTATCGGTTTTGTGGGCATGGCTTGGTGGGCGTGGTGTGGCTTGGTGAGTGTGGCTTGGTGGGCATAGCAGGGAAGGATACTACAAAATCTCCATTCCCACCCCACTCCTGGGGGAAGGGTATTGCAAAATCTCTATTCCCACCCCAATCTGGGACCACCAAGAGGTGGCATTTGCTGGTTCTCCAAACTACTCAAAATTTCTGCTACTGGTTCTCCAGAACCTGTCAGAACCTGCTG
>JANHFK010004196.1:138163-148831 GCA_036250565.1 Sibynophis collaris
TTGTTGTTGTTATTATTATTATTATTATTATTATTATTATTATTATTATTATTATTATTATTATTATTATTATTATTGTATTATTTTGGTTATGTTGGAATTCAAAGTGTCAAAAATACTGACTGACTCTGTTATAGAAAAGCTACACAAATTGGTAGCAATGATTATTTAGCCAATTCAGGCTATAACGGTCTATCTTGTATTGTTTAAGCCATGAAGCCACCAGCTGAAATTCCAAAGGGCAAATTTAAGCAATTATCCCTTTTTAAATAAAAAAAGCATTCAAACAACAATCAGAATCATTTTGGAATGACATGTATAATAAAAGAGTTCTTGCCAACATCCCAACAGTAGCAAATATAAATATAGAGAGAGAACATACCTTTACAAAGTAATACAGTAGAGTCATAACCAAATAGCTAGCTTAAATAACTGTATGTAGGTAACAGCAAGATATATTCGGCAGCAAAGATAGGCTATTTTCTGGAAGCTGAAAATAGGAGCAAAAGGGGACTTTAGGGTTTTATATGATCTATGATGCAGCAGAGAACCTTTCCTTTACGACAGCTGTTCCCATACAGCAAGTCATCCATCCAGCAAACTGTAATCGTATCAGATTCTTTCACCTTATTGGAAACTTAAAAAGTTTCTGCCGTATGGATGAGTTTGACCAATCTGAGTGGTGAGGATTGCTCTGAAGTATCAACTGATAGCCACATCATGTGTAAACTCTCTCTTATCCGCAAGAGTGCTTCTTCGCCTCTTTCTTATAGAGGCTACCCTAGCTCTAAATATTGGCTTTCAATTGCTGGTGAGTACAGGCACATGACGATTACATTCAATATCTGTCACTGTAAAACAGTAATCACTAGCAGCTTAGAGGATGTGGCAGTTTTTACACATCTCTGTGCATTAGCAATCAAATGAGCTTCTGTGAGTAGGACCTGGGGAAGGCTTTCTTCCAAGCCTTGGAGTTCCCTGAAAAGAAAAGGGAAAAAATGGTATTAGTAAGGTTAGAACACAAAATCACAGAACCATTTAGTATGTTGAATTACTATGCTGGATCAGTGCTGCTTTGCTGAGTATACACCTGAAGCAAAAAGAGTTATACAGCACATGGCTTTCAAAAGAGTGTGGCCATGGGAGTTGGTTTTGTAAAGATACAGTTCCAGAAATAGAAGATGGTGGAAAGAAAAATAGCAATAGAAAGGGACAAGAACGGATTTCTGCTCCTTTTTGTAATCTAGATTGAAGAGCACATGACCCCCATCCTAGAGATAAGACTTAGTCTTAGCTCATTACTGCTTCTATTAGTTTCCTACAAGTCAACTGTATCACCTCTGATCTGTTCCAACTAATAGAACAGGTACCGTATTTTTCGGAGTATAAGATGCACTTTTTCCCCCCCTAAAGGAGGGTGAAAATTATACACCGAATGTAGCCCCGACCGACCAGCGGCCCCGACCCTTCGGCCTCTGCACATTCTCTCAAATGGAGCTTTTGGAGGCTGCCTTTGCAAAGAGAAGCTCCTTTGCAAACCGACCTTTTGGAGGCTGCAAATGCAGCCTCCCAAATAGACAGCCTCTCAAGCAGAATTGTTTTTTTCTTATTTTCCTCCCCCCAAAATAAGGTGCGTCTTATACTCTGGAGAGTCTTATACTCCTTGAAATAGCTCAAACATAAATAGCCATGACAGCAAAAAGAACAAGAACACCTTGCAGCTTCTAGCCAGAGAGTGGAAGACTATCTTACTGGACCTTCTAAGAGTCAGAAATCCTCTCAACACTCAGCCATATGTACTAGTTGTATCAATCGTAGAGTACATGGAATACGACTTATGCCACTCACCGGGGACTGAGTTTTTGAAAAGTTTACATGAGCGTAGAGGAGAACAGCAATATCCTTGTGCCCAGCATCAAGGGCTATTGAAAGTGCTGTGCTGCCATCCTTAAGAAAAAGAAAATAAATGAGATAAAAACATGTCTGTCTTTTTAGATAATCACTTCCCCATAGTTCAAGAATGTCCCCTCAGGAATTTTCAAGGTATCTGGGATGATTTCACCTCAGTCATACCAGAAGCAGTTAGATGGTTAGCTTCTTTAGATACTGAATTATAACATCTATATTTGTTAGAAAACAAATATATATATATAAAAATCCATACCGACCTTCATATATTAAAAGCTATTCTGGTTAATTTCCTGTAATATAAATCAGCCACAATAATAGTCCTTTAAAAAAAACCACTTAATTTTAACTAAGATAAATACTGTGATTTTGTTTTATGAAGCAATTCAGCAGTCACCATGGGTTTCAAATTTCTCCCAACCAGGGTGCTGGATTATTACTATAAAAACCTTGCAAATAATTCTGAGACTGTTTCCAGACAAAAGAACACTAGTTCAGGACAGTGAGAGCAAGAAAAGAAAAAAGAAAAAAAATCTTAAATTAAAAAATGGAAACACTGACTGTGATAACTCCCATTAAATGAAACCTGTGTTTAATTTCTAGTGTTTCTAAAGAGCTGTTTTTATTTACATATATGACTACCATACTTATACTTTGAAGAGTACATGTACAACCCTGGTACACTGGAGTTGAATATAATAAAAGCCTCCACTGGGGACATTGTTTTAATAGAACATTTATTTTTATTTCAACTCTAACCTCCTTCTCTGTCATCTACCAATCCATCAAAAAACTGTGACTTAACACATGATCTGAGCTTCACCTAAATTTAATAGAATATCTTTACCCATTAAAAAAGATAAACTGATTAAAAAGAAGCAAAAAGGTGTATTGTGGTATGTGTTACTGAACACACTGAGCCAATATTCAAACTTGGGAAAAATATGTGAAGCCATGGATATTTTTAAGGGAATAGGTTGAGTTAGATTTCTTATCAATAAAATGACAGGTATGACACAGCTGAAAGGCACATTTCATATTTTAAAAATGATGGTCAGAGTATGCTCTTCATAACATGGGTTTCTGATGAATTATGCCTTTGTCAAAAGAGCTCTCTGCAGAATTTTTTTTTTGAAAAAAGAGCTGTAGTATCATTGTTAAAAATGCTAGTCTCCCTTAATCCAGTCAGATAAATAGTATATGTTCAGAGAAAAGGCAACATCACTGTAAGAGAAACAGCCTCTAGCAGATCCAAAGCATCTGTTTGCTTCAGATTCAAATGCCAGGTGCCTCTGCATATAACTGGCAAGTAAGCAAAACGCAAGTATTTTAATGGCCACTGAATTTCAAGAAAGCACATCTGATGCATATTTTCAGTCTATTTACTTCTGCCCTAAAATAGTTTCAGCTATGATGACTGGAATGTAATGAACTAATGGGAATGTATGGAGGCAACTGAAAGTCAGTGTGGTGTGGTGGTTAAGACACAGGACTAGCAAACGGAAGAGCTTGAGTTCTATCTAATTCTCCCTTAATATGAAAATTGGCAGTCATTCTTGCAACGCAATGCACCCACAAACTTTGCTGCTGTGCGAAAAGTAGGAGGGAAGGAGCATTTTGTATCCATCGTTGAATCGTACAAAATAAGGGTGGAATGCAAATAATAAGCAAACAACTCACATTGTCTTCCAGGGTACCATTACATCCAGGCTGAGCTAGCAAAAGTTTGACTATCTCCACATGCCCATGTTCACTTGCGCACATCAAAGCCGTGGAGCCCTCATCATCTTGGATGTTGACATCTGCACCACAGGCCAGCAGAGCTTTCACCATATCTATTCGCCCGTGGCTCACAGCAAGCATCAGAGCAGTCTGACCAGCCTGTATGGCGGGGGGAAAAACCAAAACCAGAGGAGAGACCCTCTCATTTTGCGAACAGAATTTCACAGAGAATTCTACTGGACAGAGAACACCAGCACCTGTATTTCTGCACACCCAATTAAAGGATCATCATATTCTTAAATGTGGATCTGTCATACACACTTATTGAGAACACATGTAATATCAGGGTTTCATATGAACTCAGTTCTGGATAGGCAGCCATTTTCTCCCTCTAAGGCTTCCTGTAAGGAAATTCATTCCTCAGCATTTTAACCAGTTTATATTAATAATGTTCATGGATGACCGTTCATTTGGTTTCTTTCTAAACATACTTTTAAAGAAAACCTCAAAGGGAAGATAGAAGTTTTCTAGATAATATTAACCAAAGTAATCACAAATACCAATCAGGATCTTGTATTTTATATTTCAAATTGTACTATGTTTGTGCAGTGTTAGCTTCCAGTGAAAAAAAATTTCTGAACAGGATACTTTATGAGGACCTTATTTAAAAGACACTACTTGGTCTTCCCCTTGAGAAATGGACATCTCGTTTTGGACATCTCCAATAGTATAAATACAAATGTCTTATTAAGCAATGATGGATTTGCATAGCTACTAATTTTAGCTATTTCATATCTTCTCTGAAAACATTAAAGAGAAATTGGAAGTAAAGCCAAAGGATTCCCTGCCTCCCAAACTATAGTTGAAATGTATGGTTTCTTTCAATGTCAGGCAACAAAATGCATAGGCTAAAAAATTACTCTAAATCTTTCTTTTGTTAAGATATGATGGAATTATTGTATTTACAAGCAAGATGATTCTGTTTCCTAAAGCAGGTTCTCACCCCAACTCCCACAATCCCCCCTCCCTCTTCATGACCAGTGATGGCACGATAGGGAAAGGCTCTGTTATTTTTCCGGGGAGGATCTTCCAAGCCTCTGAATGACTGAGATTGATAGCAGCAGACCAACCTGGCTAGCTTTTGCGTTCACGTCTCCACAGGCAAAGAGATCTTCCACTATTTTCATGTCTTTTTCTGCCTCTACAGCTGCAAGGGCAGCCAGCATAATCGGTGTATAGCCAGCCTTGTTTTGATGATTTACATTACAGACATCTGCAAAAAGATTGATGAGAGAATCTCTTGAGAAAGTTGAAAGCTCAGAAGACACAATTGTGCAAAAGAACTGAATCAACTATTATCAGAACAGCCTTTTCCAAGTGCAGCCATTGCTTACATAATGAAGATGATTCAGAAGAATTTGCAAAGGAGAAAAGAGAGAAAAGGAATGGTTCTTCAGCCAAGGGGAGAGAACAACTCTCTCTTTATAATTTGCGTGATAGGAGGGCTGGAAAGAGGGCACAAAGCCACAGTTTATGCAATGGCTACAGACAGTAAACTTAAAGGCAATTATTCTAAAATTCTATGAACTGCCACAAGTAACAGTTTCTGGCCAGAATTTCAGGTACACAGGGAAGTCTTAGGAGGGAAGATCTCATAAACAAATCAAATAAAGTTTAATGTAACTTTAAATTTAAAAAATCACTGCACTTTATTCTACTCCCTTACACAAATATTTTAGCAATGCTTTTCACATTTCTAAAGATTCCAGAAATGACATATTTGTATGTATTTAACTCAATGTCTTACAGGTGTCAAAGAATGGTGGGGGGTTTTGGAGGGCCTTATCACCACTAAAGAAGTACTGTAGTTAGGAACAGAATTTTTAGCAGCTAAAGAAAGAATTTCCAAAGGGACAATATAGCTCAAATGCAAAATCAATTTAATTCATGTGAATATATGACATATTAATTATTATTAAAACCGCCTATATTTAGAGGCCAACTGAGCATAATATTCTGCTGGTTGTAGATACAACATATACAAGGAACCACCCAAAATTCGGAGTAGCCAACTTACTTGCATCTAAAAGCAGTTTCACAATTTCAAAGTTTGAATGGGAGACACTGTAATGAAGAGCCGTGTTGCCATTTCCATCTGCCATGTTGATGATTTGCCTAAGGACTGCAGGAGAAGCTTCTTCAAAAGTAGCAATGTAGTCCCTAACCATGGCAGCAATAGCTGATTTTTGGCTTGATATACGAAACCACTCATGCTGGATGGTGTTTAAACAAAATCTCTGCCAAAATCAAACACAAAAAGCTTCAAAGCAAAGCTCTATTTATAAGTTATTTCATCCTCACAGAGAAAATAAAGTACATGAAAATCAGTATTTTCCCCCCAGTATTAAAAACAAATTATTCTAAGCCCAGGTGCTCAACCTTCTCCCCAGGGACAAGACACAGCCACGGTGAGTGGTGCCGCCCAATGCTTTGTTTGTACTCCAATGGTGTTTTTTGTTTGCTGACTACAACTATAGTTTTGTAAGAATATTTTGTAAGAAAATGGGTAAAAAAATGGAGATTCCTACTCTAAACGTCCATAGATTTTTGTATACCAAAGTTCTGTATTTAATTGTTTTTACTTGTTATAATTTCTGGTGTTTGTTTAAAAATACTACAAATATATTTAAGTTACAGTCAGTATTGACTGATTGCTTGATTATGTACCCAGTTGATGACAACATAAGATTTTCTTCTGGAGGATCTACCCCTAAAACACTAAATATTGTGAGCATAAAATATAAAGACGTTTTCTTAAAAAGTTATGGCTGCAACATATAAACCTTAAAATAGTGCACTAGTATCATCATGTATTCTAATATATTTTCTGTTGTATTTTCTCTCATTCTTATCATGTTGCTCAATTTAATCCTTCCTGACGTCTTCCAAATCCTATTTTTTCCAATTATATGACATCACAATAAAAGCTGCCATTATATACGCATAAAATAGTTCTGTACAACTAAGAACTGCATACATGGATCTGATTGAGGTAAATTATAGGGGTGAAACAGAAATATGAATTGTAGTTCCTATTAGCTTTAACCTTTACTCTGTTATGTATTGTCTTATTATCTCGTATTTTGTGTTCTTAAATGGACTCCTGGCTAATCAATAAAGCATCATATTGTATTACATGCAAAATCATGAATATTTTTTTTTATTGGCTAAATTAGGCATCTCAAATTTGGTTCCTTCCAACTATATTGAAATTTCAGTTTTATAACTCCCAGACAACATGGCAAAGATTGTTTCTGCAGTGATTATATTGGTTGGAATATACAAGGAAAAATCAAATGGAAAAAGGGGTATCAGATCTTCTCTTTTCTAACAGCTTATCCATGAAATCATCTCTTCTTCTTCCTACCTAGCCTTATTTCCATGCTATGGCAGGGTCTGTATGAAATGAAATCGAAATTATGAAATCATCTCTAACATACATTAAATGCTTAGAGTGCCTACAGTGTTCTTTGTACAGGTAGTTGTTGACTTATAACCACAACTGAGCCCAAAATTTGTGTTGCAAAACAAGATAGTTGTTAAGTGAGTTTTAGCCCATTTTATGACTTTTCTTGCCACACTTGTTAGGTGAATCTAGCTTCTCCACTAACTTTGGCTTGTCAGAAAGTTGCATGACCTAGAGACACTGCAGCCATCATAAATATGAGTCAGTTGCCAAGTGTCTTAATTTTGATCACATGACCACGGGGCCGCTGCAACAGTCGTGTGATAACTTGTCATAAGCATTTTTTTCAGTGCTGTTGTAACTTTGAATGGTTACTAAACATGTGTCTGTACTACCATAATTTGTTTTGGATATTGGTATCTAGATATATATCATGGTCTGACTACTGCCAGTAATATTAAGTTGAAAGAAGTTAATTTTAGTACTTGGGAGAAAGTATTTCATTCCCATTTCCGTCATACTCAAATTCAAAACGTATTTGTTTTGACTCGACAAATGGCCTTGAAACATGATTTTGGTTATGCACGTTGGACTTAACTCTACTTCTATATATAGAACAATTTCTCATTTAAAGGTATATAATCAGTTGAATTCTTTGA
This sequence comes from Sibynophis collaris, assembly GCA_036250565.1. Taxonomy (NCBI): domain Eukaryota; kingdom Metazoa; phylum Chordata; class Lepidosauria; order Squamata; family Sibynophiidae; genus Sibynophis; species Sibynophis collaris. Next base: position 145,919 of record JANHFK010004196.1, read on the forward strand.
AGACACAGAATTCAATAAATAGCTCTATTTGTTTGAATACCACAAACACACTTTCAAAAATGAAAAGATGTAAAGATTATGTATTTCTATTTCTGGTAACACAGGAAGCACATTCCACATCAAAACAACAGATAAACTTTTGCAGTCAAGTGGAACATTCACTTCCTACCCTAAGTGTTTTTCTACACTTGTTAGCAGCATCCAGATCAAGAGCATGACTAAGTGGATTATACTGTTGCATTTAAATCCTATGAGATTTTAGCCAAGTCTGTGCAATGCATTTTTAGTATATATTTTGGCTGTACCACCTACCAGCATAGCAAATTTGAGGAAGGCAAGTGGATTGAAGGCTAAAATTAGCACTGCAGAAACAAGCCCACACTAGGCTAATTGAAGGGATTAAATACCTTTATTTCAGCCTGTCTGCTTATCTTAGCACTGAAATATGCCGTACATTAGTCCATTATAGTTCAGGATTGATGGAGCAGTTAGTTTTCTTGCACAAACAAGCTTGAATAAAACAGAACACATTTGCCACTTCCAGGAACACATGCCTTCTCCCCTACTCATGAATTATATGAGCCATTCAGGAATATAAAAACTTGTAACATGAAAACTGAGAATTTTTATGCTGCTTTTTCACTGATCTTTTCACTGATCTTTGATAAGTGGCAGCAACTTCTTCCTTTTGATTAATGGGAGTACAGAAAATACTCAGACTTACTATTTCCTTGCTGCTCATGGCTTTTGGATCATCAATGCTGTTTTTCAGAAAATGGCATGCTGACAGCATCTTTTCACTCAGTTCATATCTGAAAAAATAAAGATGGCAAGAGGCATGTTTAGATTTTATTTAATTTTTTAAATTTAGAGAAGCAGTCCCCAACCTTTTTGGCATGAGGGATCGGTTTCATGCAAGACAATTTTTCCATGGACCCGGGGACGGGGGAGGATAGTTTTTCATGCTACTTAGATGACGTACATGCACAGATGAAGCTTCACTTGCTAGTGTATCCTGGTTCCTAACAGGCCACAGTCTGGTAGCGGTCCGTGGCCTGGGGAGGGTGGGGACCCCTGATTTACAGGAAATATACCCTAGCAAAAACTCTTTACCAGTTCCTAAAATGTGTAATCTACTTTGGCTACAAAAGTGTATGGTAGCTTCTCTTGAAAGAAACAGTGAATTTTTATGGATTTTATTCCAGTAATACAACATGCATCTTATTGAGGAGCAGATGAGGAGACAGTCCATCTTCCAGGTATTACCTAGTGGTACTAAAGCATCTACCCCAAACTTTCAAATTATATAAAGCAATGTCAAACATTTTTTTCTTTATTTTTAACCATCATTATATTGCCTGTTGATGTTTTTTAAGCAATACAAGATTCTGCAGAAGATTTGTGAAAATACATGGATTCAGGCCTATTATGATATAAGGAAAATGTACTTTCTTAACATATATATTACAAAAGTTATTTATCACAATGTAAACTTCTGGCAAGGCTTACCTCAAGACATTCAAACTGTAATTACATTAGTATAGCATGAGCTAACTGGCAGGAGATGTTCATCTTTTGAAGATCAACAACACTGGATGAATTAGATATTTTTTCTAGCCTTATGGTTGTACAAACTCTGGGTGGAATACTTTTATAGCCACTCTGGCATTACTTGGATGGCTTCCTAGGAGTTTTCGCTTTGCCTCATGATATTTACATTTCAGGATTATTATCCTTCCATTTCATCCTATATGCTATCATGACACTACTGAGCAAAATCATTCATATATTTAAAAACAATGGACACCAATTTATATTAAATTATTTCTCCTTTTCATCAAATCCACAAGTGGGAATTTAGGTTCTGAACCACCACCAGGCTGCATTAATGGACTGGTTATTGGTCAATAAACTAAAATGCAATCTGAATAGTTTAGCTTTTTGGTGCGATGTCTTGGCAAGCCCAAGTTTACATAACTGGTTACATAAGTTAGTAAATGCATATACTAAACCTCAACATTGGCCTGATAAATATTGACTCTACAACAATACAAATTATTTATCTGTTTAAGAGAAGTAGTCAAGAATAACAATCTCAAATATTTTGGGAGCTTTCACTGCTGTCAGATATTCCATAATCCTATTAATGCAGTGGCTTCTATGTGCATTATGAAGTTAAAGGATTACGGTAGTTCTCAACTTTTTGAATTTTGTATTTTAAAAGAAATTTTGGTATCTGTTTTTCTATTTAACATGAAGCAATTTGGAAGCTTAAACTTTTGTTTTGTGAATGCAGGCCTTAAACTGCATAACCAAAAAAAGAGTGAGTGCCAGATTCACTTAACAACTGTGTACCAACTTATGAAATGCAACGATTCACTTAACAAGTGTGGCATGAAAGTGTACAATGGGCCAAAACTCACTTAACAAATGTCTTACTTAACAACAGAAATGTTAGGCTCAATTGTGGTTGTAAATCGAGGACTACCTGTATTATGACAAATTTTAGATAATCAAAACATGTACTAATTTCTGCATTGTGCAGAAAATATACCATACCTCTCACGGATTTCTACATTCTCAGGTTCAGGCTCTTGAACATGCATTATTTCTTCTTCTTGAACAGGTTTAACATCTTTCCTGTTTAATCTATGTTCCCTTTCAAGTACGCTGGAATTTTCAATCTGAACATAATCATTCCCGGCACATTCATCATCAGACTCTGATGAGGAACTCTCTTCCGAACTAGAATCATCACTTGATGTGGTTTCATACCTAGGAAATAAAATGGCTTTTTATTAATGTACAATTACATCAGGGGTGAAATCCTCCCGGTTTCGCACCGGCTCTATCGAGTAGGTAGGAGAAGCTGTGGCTGGTTCGGAGAACCGGTGACAAAATCAGAACGAGGCT
>JANHFK010004196.1:148931-169568 GCA_036250565.1 Sibynophis collaris
AGTAGGCAGATACAATACATCAAAAACAAAGGTGCAAGAAGCTATACATATACATAAAATATGCTTTCATTAACAAAATGCTTATTAATTTCTCAGCCCACATCATAAAGTATTGGGATGCATTAGACAAGATTGTATCCCGTTTATATATATACTCTTTTTTCAGTATTATGACAAATTATAGTCAGCAGATTTTACTTTGGAAACAGAGACCAAATATATGAAAACCACACAAGTATAAGCATAGTTCTTCACAGGCCAATTACAATTTTACTTCACAAGTTATCTAACTTTTGTACCACTTCACTTGAGAACCATATGATTAGAAAATTAGGAAATGACCAACCTATTAAAAATAACATAACAGAACAAACAATAGTATAACAGAATTACCATAAAGCCCAGAGGCAAGTTGGTCATCTGTAAGATTAATTGAAGATAATGTGCTATCCTGGGAAGTCAAAATGTTTTGGTCCTGCCTCATTCCAATTATTGCAGTCTTCTCCTCATTTATGGTCCCGATTTCCTGCCCCAGTTTCAATTTTGAAGAGCCTGGAATTAGATGGGAATTACTGTGTCACCTTGTGGGCCCAAATATCATATATTGGCAAAAAAAAAGGCATTATTAAACTGTATTTTGCCAAATAAAAATGCTTTTGCTTAGTATTTCTTCTATACACAAATTCAAACATTCCAATATTTGAGACATGGCTGGCTGAGGAATTCTGGGAGTTAAAGTCTACAGGTCTTAAAATTGCCACTGTTAGACATCCCTGGTATACAATATTCATTGAGTTAGCAAAAGTAATCTTCCTGTTTTTGTTTTTAATGAGGGACAAATGAATACATTTTTCATCTACAAATCTATAAATAACAATATAAATGCATTTATAAGTAGCATCACATTTTTTCAGCCACTATAAGAGAGATATATGAATTTAAAATAATTTCAGATGGTAATATTTGAAACTTTATTAATTTATTTTTAAAACTACATGTTTTTTTAAACACAAATTCATTAAAAATGTGAAAATTTATTACAAGGGGCAGCTGTTTTGCATCTTTTTAATGCAACCCACAGTACAGCTTGTTTACTTGAATGTGGATCATCAAGAAGCAGAGTATGAGAACCAAAGTGGGTGGAAATAAATAATACGATTTAAAAAATAATTCAGTCAATCTTCTGTCATAACATTCAACATTAAGGAGATGCAATATTCCTTTATCATATTATAACTATTTCTAGTTTTTTGTTGTAGATATATGCGTGGCACACTGTAAAAGACTACACTGGAAAGTAAAATAAAGGATTACAGCAAATAATATGGTGAAATGGACAAAATGCCAAGTCCTAGTTGTAGAACACTTTCTGGAAGACACTAAAAGCAGCTGGAGAAGCTGAATTTATCTCGCATACTTTCTTCCCATCAATAAGTGGCAGAACCATTCATCAATTTTGTTTTGCTTTTTCATTTAGTTCAATGTCCTAAACAATTGCACATGGATAACAAGAAGTTTCCACTGCAACTACTTCCTTACCAGGAAAAAGGAAAACATTTTCAGGATTATAGGAATGTAACTGCAAAACAGTCCCAGATTGCAAAAGATCTTGGATGCTTGTTTGACACATGAAACTACTGTTCTATAGCCTTTAATTTAAGTATGAGGTCTGTGCAAAAAAAGAAGAAAAATACAGCTAGAGACAAAATTTTCAGTATTCAAGGAATTGTTCTGGGTACATTTGACCAAAGCAAAGAAAGCCATTTTTTTCCTTGTTCAGATTTCAAAATAAAAAAAACCATGCAGCCCCTTAAACCCTGTTCTTAAAAACTGCTTTATAAAATAAAATCTTTACTAAACTACTGGGTTTCACCATAAAATTAAGTAAGAAACAGGAGAAACAAAAACAACAGAAGTCAAGTACTGAACAAATCAGTAAAGAGTTATTTTGGCTTAAATTAACCCATTGTTTACATATTGCTCCTGTACTAAAAGTGATGGCATTATATATAAGACTAAAATTTGCCTTTGTATTTTTGGAAAGCATGGGGAATTAAGAGAAATGGCCCAATAGCATCTGATCCAAGATTTCAGCTCTATGGAGAAAAAGTCTCAATAACCATACCTGGGTTAACAACAATCACAGCATGCTACTGGTAACACCTATTTATTACTTTTAAAGTGGGTGTTCTTGGAAAAATTGTGTATTAGCATTTTTGGGCAACCTCATGTATAAAATTATGTACAAGTGATTTATCATAATCTTTGTGCAGCATAAACAATTTATTATACATCATTCTCCAATTAGGGCAGAGGGCACATAAACATACAAACTGAATTAAGTAACAGTGATTAAAATGAATTGCTTGTAAAAGAAGGCGTTCTTTTCATAAAGACTGATTTTCTATGAAGACATGCAGACACAAACCACTCTCAGGCACACAGGCCTCTCTTTCATACAAAAGCACAAATATTCATATACATTATCCTCTCTTCTTTCAGCAAAAACCTCAAACGAATAGATTGTTGGATGAAGACAGAATAAGGGAAAAAAGCTAGAATACTGACTGAGAGACGAATGCGAAAAGGGAGAACAATATTAAATAGAAATATAGGTAGTCCTCGACTTACAACCATACGTTTAGTGACTGCTCGAAGTTATAATGGCATTGAAAAAAGTGACTTACAACCATTTTCACACTTACAACTACTGCAACATCCCTGTGGTTACATGAACAAAATTTAGACCCTTAGTAGTTGCTCATATTTATGATAGTTGTAGTGTGTCTTGTGCCATGTGATCACTTTTGGAGATCTCACAAGCAAAATCAACCGGGAAGCCAGATTCAGTTAACAACCACGTTACTAACTTAACTGCAGTGATTCACTTAACAACTGTGGCAGGAAAGGTCATAAAATGGGGTGAAAATTCACTTAATAACTGTCAGAACTTTTGGGCTCAATTGTGGTCATAAGTTGAAAACTAACTATAAGATGAAATAAAAAAGTAATTGGAGATGGAAGAAAATATAGCCTGTGGAATATGATTATCTGCAGTGAGAAAGAGAAGGAAAAACCACTGCCATTTTTGGGGAGGATGGAGAGCAAGGACTTTAGAAAAATGCAGGTGAAGTCCAGAATGGAGAAGGCTCACACCAGCCCGATCTTTCTAGAATCCTGATTCTCAGCAAGGTAAATGACTTTTCTCTTTATATCAGGGGTGTCTAACCTTAGCAACTTTAAAACTTCTGGACTTCAACTCCCAGAATTCCCTAGCTAGCTTTAAGTCCACAAATCTTAAAGTTGCAAAGGTTGGAATCCTTGCTTTAGATACCGATATAGTACCTGCCTCTATTCTGAGGCTACAGATGTTCTCCCCATCTGAAAGCAATTATTTTAGGGAGGGGGGAAACCTCTCCTTTCCCTTTCTCTTGCATACTGTGGCTCATGTACCCAAAGTTGGCTCTAAGAGTGTTGTTAAAGGGGTTCTTATAAAGGAGGACGAGGCAATTATTAGTTGTCTCTGCTCAAATGAATCATACAAAAACCTAGACCACTTCTAATGCTGTACAATATTTTGTGCAGACATATATTATTAATTAGATACAAAAAAATTACAGACAGCGCAAAGCCTGCATCTCTTATCTCTTACACCAACACTAACATTTGGCATTAATAGTTTGTATCTATAGCAACACTTTGAAAACAGATCATTTTTTATAAACAGCAGTGTTCCAAATAAATTCATGCCATTATGGGAATTTGGAAATTTTTACAAAGGACATGGAAACAAATATTGCTAATTCACAGAAGTACACAGTGTAATCATTATTCATTCTATAAAATAAGTTCCATGATTTTGAGTTACATCCTGCCCTTATAGCATGCTATATCTTCTTCTAGATCTTCTTGAAATATTTTCTAAATAAAGGTGAAATCCTTTTTTTTTTCCCTAACTTAAATATCATGCATTGATACCTCTGGCAACTGGTTTATGTCACCTCTGTTATTAGGATATATGAGAGCTGTGCTAATCTATGATAACCAAAAATCATGAGGAGCCTGTAAATTCTTTCTCCGGCTAACCAATTTTATTAGAAGCATAAAGCTCGTAATGGGTGTCTGTAGCTCATAATATTTTATGCCTAAATAAAATTGATTAGCTGAAAAAGGGCTATCAAACTCCTTCTTGTTCCCTTGAGAGAGAAATAAAGATATTTAGTGATCTCCTGAAGAATCAAACAATGACTTTCCTAATTCTCAGACACTATATGCTAAGGAGCTGCAAAGCCCCATACATTCAGAAGGTGCAGCATAAGACAAGACTGCTCTACAACAGCTTAAACTCAATACACTCTGCCTACCTGTAGCAGTAGGTTTGTCCATGCATTGTTTTGGTACCTCTAAGCTGCGCAGTTCCTCTGTGCTTGCATATTTCATGACTGTGCTGATAGATGATAGAGTGCTGATGAGCTGAGAATTGAGAGAGCCTATTTGTGAATGAGGTTCTCCAAAAGCTTCTGCTAGTTCAGTATAATTTTCAGCAAGGAGCATCTGCTGTTCTTGAACAAGTTTTTGCACCCGTTCAATGTAATGGTCCAGGCCGGTCCTTATTTCTGGCAGAGGAAATGGACTATCAGTGTCGGGGTTCCCTGAATCATCCACAGAATCATCCCCAACACCAATGCTTCTCGTGGTGGGTGGTGCAAGAGAAACTGGTGGTGGACCACAGGCAATGTTTCTCATTTTTAATCCAACTAGATAATTCTCATGAATACTGATCTGACCTACTCCGCAGTCTTTGGTCTTTGTTAGAGAAGATTTATCAAAGCTAGCAGTGGTAGAAAGCAAAGTTCCTATACCAATGGAACGAGTTTTAGCAGCAGCATTTACATCCTTGACCCTACCATCTCCGACAGCCACCGTCTTCAACTCCACAGCCACAGTGTTTGTCTGCTTATCAGAAGTGCTCAACAAAGTATTGGTGCTGGAATCTGTCAAAGTCGTCATTTCTGTGTTGGTGAATCCATCGGCCTGTTCTAATACTGTATTGGTTCCCTGGTTAATTGTACAAGGCACTGCCATGATTCCAGAGTTGGCTCTGCAAGCAGTCTCTGTGTTTGTGCTGCAAGTTGTGGTCTCTTTAGCTGGACACAATGTCAGATCCAAAGAGTCTCTATAGCCAAGTGACCACACTTCCTTGATTTGTAGTTCTGTCTTATGCAGGCTTAGGCTGTCCACCAATTCCTCTGTATTGACCCCGGCTTCACAGAAGCTCATTTCTGTGCCCACACATTTATTGTGAGTCTCAACATAACTCCCAATACAACGATCACACATTTCGTTCCTCTCTTTCACAATCCACCAATTCATGGGAACATCTGGCCCCACAGCTGAACTCTGCAACATAGGCCTACACAATACACCAATGCTACTCATCTGAGGACTGTTCCCTACACAAGAATCAACAATATCCACGTGGTTTCCCACCATTTGGTCTCTCGTTTGCATTTCTGTGCCTACCGCTTTGCTGAAGACAAGGGGCTGTGCCATTAATGCCTTGTCTGATTTTTTCCTAGATCCAGCTGCCTGAAGCTCATGCTTTAATTTGATCATCTCCCTGTCGTAAGTGGCTTCCCTCAACTGAACCTCCAGTCGGTAGATTTTCTCTTTAAGGGATTCTATCATCTGATGCTGAAGATCTATCTCTCTCTCAGCCTCAGTAGACAGACCAAGCATTTCTTCTGACACTCCAGCAACAAAATCTTTAGTCTTCACATCTGTTCCCACGGCTACATCCCTGTATGCCCTCAAAGCTCTGTTATATACCACAATATCATTCATGCTTTCATCTGCACCGACAGCAATCGACCTATTCTCTTTTGCTACATTTACTCGATTGCCTCGCACAGAGGAAATATCGTAGCTGCTGTCCTGGATTTTCTTCTCCAGTGCTTGCACTTCAGCAGTCAACTGCCTAAACTCTTCTACCTGCTCTGTGCTATGCCCCACATTCCCCGTATCTTCTTCACAGTCTATGTAAAGCTCCCCCCCTCCTCTGACCGAAGACAGTTGCTTCCACTGCTCTGCATTTCCTGCACTGTAAGATCTCTTTCTGAAAGTGCCTGTGTCATTCTGATTGACCATTCTTTGGCTTTTGAGCTTTGCCACCAGCTGTCTTTTCTCCTCCTGAAGTACTGAGATCTTAACCTGGAGCACAGGGATGGTTTTGACTTGCTCTTCCAGTTCCTTGAGATGTTTGAGGGCAATAGCCATTTGTTCCCTGATGTGTTGCAGGTGCACTGGGCTCACGTTGGTCACAGGTGTTGATACTCCTGAACTCAAGGGGCTATGCCGAATAGAACTGCCCAAAGAGGAGGCCAGATAAAGGTTACAATCTCCATTGCCTTGATAACCATTCTGAAATTGCTGGCACATCTGATTCTGGCTACTGGATCCTACAAAAGAAGGAAGAGAGCCGGTGGATCCCATGGCTCCAAAACTGGAAAGCCTAGGCCTCCGAGTTTCTCCAGGGATAGGCTGCATTGCCATTTTCTCCTGCTCCAATCTCCTACGTGTTTCCATGAGAGTTTTTGTAACTCGAAGGTTGTGTCTAGGCAGCTGTGGTGAAGGAGGAAGTAATGGTTTGCTTTCAGGGATAGTTAGGAAGCTTGGAGAAGCTTCAAATGCCAAGGATGGCCTTGCAGAAGTTGTCCCTGCTAATTGGCTTTGGGCTGTAAAAAGTAAAGATGAATGTTTGTTTTCATCACTGTTGGATGAAGAAAGAGATTCATTTGATGTCCATCCACTGTACTGATTGGAAGCGATTTTGACAGGAGCAAAAGGTGGTGTCACTTTCCGCTTCTTCTGAATGTTCAGTTTCTTAATAGTATTTCCCTTCTGTATATCTTCCACATACTTGAGAAAATCCAAATCAAGCTGGTAGCCGTAAGGTGTCTCCACAAAATAGGGATCTTTCTGAATTTTGTCATCCTCCCCATTTATGGCATTTTCTTCATTTTCTAAAAAAAGAAAAAGAAACAATGCAAAATTTAAAACTTACTAGAAGTTAAAAATATAGAGATGCTGTTCAAATACCAGAACCAGTATATCATACTCCCTTGGAGAATGCACTACATGTCTTGAATCAGTTTTTAGCGTAGACTCACATTTCATGTTAAGATTGGGTCGTCTAATTATAAGATACAAAATAAATGCATGCATTTGAGATGGGTTTGCATATAGCCATTTTAAAAATATCACTGCTTATAATTAGTATTTGATAGTTCTGTATTATTCTATAATGAAAGGTGAGATGGACCTGTGTTCTGTGGCAAGCTGTGTTCACATACACACACAAACACACACACATACACACACACACATCATTCCTGAATTTTTAAATGGTAAACAGCCAGCAGAGAAATTTAACTCAATGTACTCAAATATAAAAGCAAAACAATACAAAGGAACACTGACTCTTTGTTTAGGAACACTTTGTGTAGGATTGTTCATGTTACCTCGTTCATATTCTTATAGCATGCACATCATTTACAAGACAGTCGAAAATATCTCCCCTGAAACAGAAACTGCCAGCTCAAATGTCAGGACAGGATAGCTTCCTGCTGTCACAGGAGACACATGTTTCAGCAAAGCATTTTAAATTAAACTACAATCCATCTACAGTGTACCTTCAAAAAGAGCACTTATGCCTATGAGTGCAGTACGAGCTGCTCCTCACCCCCTCCGCCCCATTCCCCAGCCTAGACACACAATAAAAGCCTGTAAGCACCGACGACAGAATTTTCATTTAATTAATACTACCTTTCCATTTCTGTTTTTGAGTCTGCACGTACTTCTGCCCAAAGTCTACCAGGCTTTGGAATATTTCCTGCAATCATAGTTCCATACGCCACAGAAACTCTTTGCTTGCACAATCCCTGTCTCTCAACTTGCTCATTCTTCATCCCATAAAGGGAAAAATGTTTCCAGCATGAGTATAAATAAACAGATCACGAACTTTCATAGGCTAAGCATTCACCAATGACTTTATATTATTTTCTGCACTAGGGAAGGCCCTCCCCTCCCCCCATATTTCCTTTTTCCATTCCTTTTTGGTACATAGTTAGTTTTTTTAATGGCTCAGCCACTTAAAAAAAAAATCCCAGTCCTATAGCTTTCATTATTTTTTATTAAAAATGGTAATGTTAATGATGACCTATTTTGATTTGTCCTGAAAGGAGTTACTGCCTGAAAATTTTAAGGCAACCACGCAAGTATTTAGAACATAGAACACAGAATAATAACGTAGGAAGGGACCTTGGAGGTCTTCTAGTCCAACCCCCTGCTCAAGCAGGAAACCTTATCATTCATTATGTTGTGAGTTCCCTATAAAAATAGATGTCTGAGGAATGGACTAGCAATTGATCAATGAACCAAATGCAAATAATAAAGGTTATACTTGACCTGGCCATTTACCTTCTTCTGGGGATTTTATCACCCAGCCTAGAGAAGGCTCAGAGGGGAGGATCAAAGACAAGCACACTCTGTGCCTCACCAAATCACATTTTCATTTAATAAATATTACCTTAGACCTTTTCTCTATCCAAGCCTTTAATAAGTGGTTCAAAACACCATTTGCCATTCTTAGAGAACCAAATTTAAAAACAATGAAATTGTTCCTGAAAGAAAACTCTCATATACTTCTCTAGATGTTTCAAGTGACATTTCTCCAGTTTGTTATGTGGGAAAACTCTACATGCAAAATTAAACTAAGTCAATGTAGTTAGTATTATAACCCATGTATTTTATAATACTTTACCTCTTCTTTTACATACAAAATCACAATTTATATTTTTTGAGGAGGCACTTTAATCACCAGGAAAATTTTCCATGAGGGAATCTTTACCTTAAATTCATCATTCAGGCTTAAATTCTCAAGCAATAGAAATGTATCCCATGGTAGTAAAATATGAATTCACTTCTGTTAAAATTCATAAAAAGCAAGAAAATGATTCAGCAAACTAGAGACAAGACCAGTGAATTAAAATATTTGAATTCTTTAAAAACTCTAGGAATGTGCATTTCCTGTTATGACAATCATATTGTCAAACTTGTTACAGTAATAATATATTTTGGATTACATATCATGTTTTGTTTATCTTAAATGTCCCATATTTTGCTCTGTGTCATAGTTTAATGAATTAATATCAGGATGAACAATATAGTTTTTCTTACAAAATTGCACAGTCATTTTTACTGAATTAAAAAATTCAAGTGCTAAAACTTCATTTCATTTGTTTATGTTAACATTACTCTAATGAATCCTCTCTTAATTCATTAGAAATTTAATGGCTAGGCAAAATAATTTGCTTTAAAGAGTTTTATTTTACTTGCATGAAGACTTTTTTAATAAGTACTTCCTGCTTACTCATTTCTCCCTTTCTCAAATAGAAAAGGTTTACTGATGAAACTCAAATTGCTTATCTGTGTCACAAGTTATAAACACCGTCTATAGACTTTTGCTGCATGACATGATAGAATTAAAGGGACATCGGGTTTTTTTGCATGAGCTTAAATCTCTGTAAATTTAGACTTTCAGTATAGTTAATATTTGAGTTGATAACCATTGGCAACTTCCCAGAAGCCTCTAGGCTTTTTACTAGAAATAGTATTAGGTAAAAATACTTCTCAAACATAATTAACAAATAACTTATTTGGCATAAGCTCTATTGCTCATACTTGTAGCATCTTGGTTGGGACATCACCAAAAAAGATCAGGATTATGTGCTACTTTAGGAAGTGAGGTTGCGTGGGGTAGTGTGGAACAATAACAAGAGACACTTATGTATTGCTGACATGAAAACTGCATGAATGTGACCATGAAATCGTTAGCAATAGAACTTAGCTTGAATGAAACTACCTTACCTATTCAGAAGCAACATATTTTGTTCAATTGGAATTTATAGGTAATTGGATACAGGATTATGCCTTTCAGGGTCCCAGAATGTATTGTCTAGACCAGGAGTGTCAAACTGGATTTCTTTGCGGGATGGATCAGCATAGTAGTTCTCCTTAGCGGGGCAGTAGGCGATAGGACGGCACAGATGTCTCCTGCAGCACCCTGCCAACCAAAATGAGGCATTTTTGGCCTGGATGGCTTCCTGCAGCACTTTGCTGGCCAAAACGGGGCCTGGGGGAGTGTTTTGGCTGGCAGAATGCTGCAGCCCCATTTTGGCTGTCAGAGGCACCGCAGGCTGGTCCTTTGTTATCGCCAGGCCGGTCCCGCAGGCCAGATTTAAACACCCTGCGGGTCGAATTCGGCCCACGGGCCTTGAGTTTGATACCTCTGGATGGTATATGGTGACTTAAATTTATGAATTGTTTCCCTCCCAAGTCAAATATTCTTTTACCTAGATGGAATAGTCAAGTATATATTTGTAGGAATTCAAAATCTTCTGGTGTATACTAAGTTTAACAAATCTATAACATTTGAAGTGGAACTAGAAATATTTGATCCAGAAGAGCACTTTCTAATACCGTAGTGATTAACAATCATGTTGCATTTATTAATTGTAATGCCCCTATGATGACCATCTAGATGCTTTTCTTGGATGTATGTGATTATTTAGGGCTGGAGATTCTATTTTATATAGGCACCAATGTTTTTACATATTGAAATACATAAAACTGCAGGTCTATTTAGTGTTTATATTATTTTAAATATCTTGGCATGATTAGTCCAAGAACTGCTATTCCAAGAAAAAAAATCTTTTATAGGGTTATAAACATATTGAATTGTTTATTAGTAATGTACGGTCTTTGCAGTTCAGCCCAATCTTCTGACTCTCAGCATTATATAATAGAGCAATGCATAAAAGAAAAAAGACATAAAGGCATAACTCATGCAAAAAGGCTGCCACTAGGCGACCCAGTTGGATTAAAAGCCCAATAGAATAATCTTATTTTGCAGAGGAAGTGACTGTCTAAACCCCCAGGGGAAAGAAAAAATAGGGAGTGAGGGCTATAAGAGAAAAGGCAGCCATAGTACATATTCACCCTGAACTCATGGGGCACGTTCTTACGACATGGGCAGATTCAGTTTAGGTAAGGCATGCTTGATGTACCCTGGAGAAAGGTAACATCATAAGGTTTGAAGAGATGCATCTGGGAGTGAATCTAGAAACCTACTGGTGACTAGTGCATTATTAACAAGGCAAATAGAGGCTTATCTCTCTTAGAAGATTGGAATGGCCTCTTCCTGACACCATTTCAGAAAAAGTCAAAGGCTATTCCAGGATTTTGGAGCATAAATTAGTATAATACAGCATCTGGGAATTACTTATTTTTGATGATATTATGTTGATGATATTTATGTTGATAATTTGTATGTTTAATGCTAGTTTTATAGTGACTGCTATGAACTGTCCAGCGTCTATGAATGAAGAATACAAACCATGCAATTAAATAAAAAACTATCTTGATTACAAAATTTGGTCCACATGCTTAAGCAGCATTACAATACACTTTCAGCTATCCTAAACCTTCAATTTTTAAATAATTGTAAAGGCAATTAAAGAGATTTTTTTTTAAAAAAAGATATATTACATATTTACAGTAGTTTTTAAATAAAGAATTGAAACACCCCATATTAACAAATCAATGGTCTGGAAGAACAAGTAAGGTTCTTATGAAATTTAGATAAGATTATTTCAACAAAATATTTTAGGTTTGTTGGATAACTTTGAGAATATTTAGAAAAGGTGGGTTGTGAACTTTATCAAGCTAGAAGTGTAAAATTATAAACAGAATGCTTACATATATGGGTTTGCCTTCATTATTGTCATGTTTAATATTCAAACATCTCTTGAGATGGCTTTACATGTAATAATATGATTTAAAGATGTGAATATAACTTTTGAATTTGGCACAAAAAATTGTAAGTTATTATATAGAAATTTACAGATTTACTGGGCATAGGAAAAAAGAGGACTTGGAATCTGATTATTTTTCAGAAATCGTGGTTATATCAGGTGCTACTAAGAGTAGTAGTATAAGAAATTGGAAAAGTAGTAATATTCCAGATATTAAGGGCTGAATTCAAGAGATATTAACTTGTTGTTGAGAAGGCATTTTTATCTACTAATAAAAATGACTTTTAGTATGTTTTTCTTTGGCACAAACTTTGTGAGATATTTGTAATGTTAGGTAATATTTTTAATGTGGATTTAGAAATTTGTTTGATATTAGATGAATATGTGCTATATAGATAGTCTCTACCCCTGCCTTTTTTGCTAAGTTAGTTGGTTTTGTTTTTCTTTTTATTCTTTGTATTTCTTTTCATAAAATTTTGTGATGGAAATACATGGCCACACAGAGTTACAGTGTACAGTGTACAGAGTTCTATACACATCTTTTACTTTTAAAATAGCTCTTTGTTAATATAATAGCAAAAATGGTCAAGGTTTAATTCTGAGCTTAAAAATGGACCAGGATTTTCTTAGTTTTATAATATATTTTAGCTTTATATTCTGTTCATTTCCTTCTATCCTTTTTCCATGCTGAAGAATTAAACAGAAAAGATCACACATTAAGCCAATACAGATTTTTCTGTTGCTACTAAAAGTAAGGGGGAGGCTACTTTAGAAACGCTATGTTTTAAAGCTTTTTTTATTCTACAAAAAATTATGAAGAAAGAAGCAAAAAGACTGAAGACTGGTCAAAACATCTGAGAATTTGGCTGAGATAACAATTGTATAACCATAAACATTAATCTCAGTGGGAATTACCACAAAGACAACCTACAATGTTTTCAAAATTCTATGTTATTAAAGATATGAGATCTGCCAACCCAGTACCATTTTATAGTTTTTCTAATATTCAGGCTTATCCCACACCCCACCTCCCCATCTATTTTAATACACATTTATATTAACTATACAGAGTGATTAATGAGTGAAAATGCCTTGTCCAAACAACAACACAGAACATTCCAACATATTATTGGTAGAGACTTGCATAACACACATGCTTAAAAAGTTAATTCAAGCATTCAAGTAGTTAAAAGTTAATTCAAGCATTCAAGCAGTGCTTAAAAAGTTAATTCAAGCATTTCCTCAAGGAAACAAATAACTAATAGAGCAATGGCAGTTAAATGCTCTTTCATGAAATTACAAGAATTTCTCCCTGATATACTTAAATAACCTCTAAAGATATTGTGGCTGGAATCCTAGCCTTCAATTTTGCACTAAGAAGATATATCTAAAAATGGAAGAAATGATACAAGGTAAAAAGCATATGTATATGTATCAGAAAGAGTGCACATTTCATTACATCAATCAAATGACCAGCAATTTATAAAGAGAAGTACCTATTTTCCAGACAAAGGCCAAATACCAAAAAGCTTACCTCAAATAGGAAAAATATGAAGAAAATTAATTCAATTAATTCTTCTACGCTTAAATAAATCAGTTAAACTTGATATTTTCAGGGGGGGAAACATATTTAAAAGGCATAAACTTGAACACTTTGGAATGGAAATATTTCTATCCCTATGACTGCATTCCAGCATACAAAAAGACAAATTCTTTAGATCTTCAGTGACAAACCTTACTATATCTATGTAAAAATGCCACTCACACTTCTGTACATTTTTTTTTTAAACTGCTAGAATGAAATGCACTAATGTAACAGATATTCAGATAGTCATCCACAAAAATACTGTGTGAATCAAGAAACTGGTTAAAAACCAACGATGAGTTTGGCTAAAGCTGAAGTTAGTTATAAATAGGCATTTTTCTTTGGACTAACAAAGTTTTACTTTGTATGGGAAAACAGTGCTATCTTTATGTTAAGAAATCAGAGAGAGAAGCCTAGCTAGTCAATACAGGTATGAACTTCTCGTTCTCTTTTTGTATTTTAAACATGAAAACAAGCTATAAACAAAAAGTTATCTTAAATCTAGCATCACATCCCCCTCATATCTGTTTGCTTTACTCACCATTCTGGGAAGAAGGGAATACTGCAATGTTTTCTTTGCAGGAACTTGGGTCTGGAGCCTTAAACAGAATATGTACTCCTGACACATAAGCAGGCAAATTGCCCAGGACTTGCTGTGGAGAATTTATTTATACTCATTTGGAATTTCCTGACAAAATTCTCTCCTCCTGCCCAGGCACAGCTAATGGAGTTCCAATCCATTTTTTCTTCTTCACATCTTTCAACATGCAAATATTTGATGATTATAATTCAGAAGGTACAGATTTCTGGAGAAAATGTAATATGGCAGAATGCACACTGCATAAGTCACAGAAAATAACTTTTCTGATCATATGAAACAAGCAAAATTGGATAAGAATGAAAGAAGGTGCCACAAATCTGGATAAGAATGAATTTTTTCTCCCCAGACTGGCCTCAATCCTTACCCACTTGGCCCAACCTCCCAACAAGGGCAAAAAAGGCGGTACTGAAACACGCTGCTCAGAATAACTATCTCTCTGGTGATCGTGTTACGTACAGCATTTGAATATTTTTGGTTTTCTATACCACAGGCAGTCTGTATTTTGCTTGTATTTGCCCAGCCTGGCTTATAATTTAAACGCTAAAAATAAATACTTGACAAAAAGACTTCCTTAAGGATGTGGTTAAAGGGATGTGGCTAAAAGCATGGCAAACACATTTTATAAGACAAAAAGATATGATTGAAATAAAAGATGGGCCTTAATAAGCTCATCAACAATAAGCCCTAACTACATGC
The DNA here is from genome assembly GCA_036250565.1 of Sibynophis collaris. Taxonomy (NCBI): domain Eukaryota; kingdom Metazoa; phylum Chordata; class Lepidosauria; order Squamata; family Sibynophiidae; genus Sibynophis; species Sibynophis collaris. The sequence goes on from JANHFK010004196.1 coordinate 163,687, forward strand.
ATTTTTATTTTCTAAAAAACTGTTACATTACATTTATGACTTTAGGGAAAGAAATGGTGACCTAAGACTGCAGCTGGTGAATAGATTTGTAATTCATCGCCGGACAAAGAGAGGACTTGAGATTATTATTATTATTGTTATTTTTGCTAACTTTATTTGCTGCCCATCTCATTTCGAAATCACATGCAAGTGCTCCAGACAGCTGCTTCTTGTAAGGAAATTGCAAGACAGTGGACTCTGGCAAGTTGAGAACATGGTACCGCCAACTGTTTGCTCAAAATTGGATCTGTGCCTTCAAAAGGACAGTGGATTAGCATACTTCTTTTCCTAATAATTTTCTAACCTGCCTTTATTATTTTTGATAAATAACTTAAAGTGGTGAACATATATAATACCTATTCCCCCTCCCCCCAACTTCAGTCCTGCGAGGTGAGGTGGGCTGAGACACAATGATTGGCTCAAGGTCACCCATCTGGCTTTCACGTCTAAGCCAAGACTAGAACTCACAAAGTCTCCTGGTTTCTTAGCCAGCAATCAATACACCAAACTGCCTGTCAATATCTTTAATGGACTTTTACTGAGCAGGATTGAACAATGAGGCTTTAAGGATTTGTTTATAGATAAAGAGATGAGTAAAGGAAGAAGACATCATTTGTTGTATTTTAAGAAGAGGTGATAAGCTATTAAAATTGTTTATATTTGTGAGGAAGATGGGAAGTCACCTTTTTATATATTTCTTTTCTTCTTCACTATTTAATTTGTAATTTGAAATGTAATTTTAATAACATTATTATAAAAAATAAATTCTGTTACATTTATAATGATATACCTAAAGTTATATAGCCTGTGTTCATAAGGCAGCAGTTATTGAAAACTGTTAATAAGGCAGGATAGAAACAAAACTAACCCACCCATTTTAGATTAGTAAATAATTGACAATTTAGGTTTGCTCTTATAGCAGAGTTCAAAGTCTAGTGATTTCAAGAAATGTTCTGCCCCACAATCTGACAGCATGTTTTTAACAGCTTAAGTTTGAAAAATATTGTCTTGATACTGTTTGCAAAGGACACCATATTCAGTTAATTCTGATTTTGCAAGAATGGAATTCAAACAAAATCAAATCATAATTATTTCCCTGCAAATATATTTCTATTTTCTCTCTCATATAGGATAACTCCCAGGTGATAGCACAGGCATGGTAAATTCATAGAAAATTATTGATCTTTCCATTTTCTCCTATCTAGTCCATTAAACTAGTTTGCTGTCTGTTGCATAAAGGAACTGGCATCCAAATGATGGATAACAAATGTCTGCTTATAGACACCCTTATTTAATAAGAATATTTGGTTGGGGATGCCAATGCAGCTTTCTTGGTATAAGAGGCCACATGGAAGACACATCCCCTCCCACCTTTGAACAACATCCCCAAAACCATGCAGAGATAATTCTGTTCTCATTGCTAGGTATTACCGTGTGTTATTGTGCAGATGATTGACTGAAAAACAAACCGCCTTTGCATGATTTGCACACAGGAGCCAGAAGGGATGTTGGTATTGCTCTCTCTCACATAAGCATAATTATTGCTGATCCCAAGGTGGATGTGTGGTTTTATATACACTAAAAAAACCTGACAGAACAATGTTCAAATAGAGTTCATGTATGCAGTCACAGTAAACTTGTTCTTGACTCCATTAGATGTCAAAAGGTCAGTGAATCACCATATCAGCAAAGCATAGATAACAGGAATATGTACCGGTACATTTTCATTTGTGCTAGCAAGAGAGGCTATTAATAAAAAGACAATCAAAAACCAGAAATATAGAGAGCTCTCTCTCCATCAAGACATGTATCATATTCTGTTCTGTAGGGCCTAACACTTCTCAAGTTATTCTGTTGCTTGCTCTGAGGAGAGGACTGCCTGTCTCTACTACTCATGGAGTAACTATCTTATGGAGAGTTAACTGAACAACCTTCTTTCCCAACTTTTAAATGCAGGACTGAGTTTTCCAAGTCTAGGTAAAGGGGCACTTCAATGAATATTAGTTCCTCAAGATGCCCCATAGTGCTAGGTGTTGCTACCACAGACAAGGAGATGTTGGGTTCTAGCTTTCATACACAGAATATGCCAATTTGCTCTCCTGGTGGGAGATTCTAGTTCTTGGCATAGGCTGAGTGAGGACTCTGGGGAACCCATGATTTAGTTTAAAATCTGCCTCATCTAACAATCTCTATTCCATTCACAATTTAAGAAACCTTTTTTTTTGCAAAGCAGAGGGTGAGATTGCTAATAAAAACTGAAATTCAAAGTACTCTTGGGGGCAGCACACAGCAGATAACCAATAGGGCACAACAGAGTGGAGCCAGGAAAGCAAAAAACATGTGTCCCCACTTCCTTCTCTAGCTATTACCTTGATCTGCTCAAGAGGAACAACCGTCTTTTCCTAAGAAGCAGCTATAGGAAAAGAAATTTGCAAAAACATTCCAAATTCAGATCTTTTTTCTGATAAAAGGGCTTAGAGTCCAGCCCATTTATTGAGGGGAAGCAAGCTTTACCCCACTCTTTCAAGTTCAATAGATCGGGAAAAGTATTGCTTCAGGGCTCTCTTGTTTCAAAGGAGCAAAAGCCCCCAAAACATAAGAAGGATAGGGAACTTTTCGTAAGAGTTTTTCCTGAAAACAAAACATTATGACTGGGATTTCTCCCCTGATGTTTCTTATGCAAAATTTTGAGTCAAATCTGACTCCAGTAACTGACTGGATAAATCCCTGAAGTTTTCTTGCCAACATTTTCAGAAGTGGGTTGCCTGTGTCTCCTTCTTAGCAATGAGAGGTAATAACTGGCCTAAAACTACCCAATTGGTTGCAGAACTAGAACTCACAATTTTTCAGTTTCTAGCCTGGTGCCTTTAATCCAAACACATAATTACCTCTCCACAAAAAAAAAATATATGTTTCTTTCATTGGCTCCAAGAGAAAGGAAAAGAAATTCAGTACAAATATTTGACACAATCTGCAAACAACTCCTACAGTGACAAGGAGTTCCAAATGTACATACCTCATTAGATCTTAAATTTCATGAAGCAGAAACATGTTGAAGTTCATATTTTTCGCTCTTTTGGCTAGAATGCCTTCACATGCATTATTAAGGACAAATCCAGACCAAAGTACAATAGATAAAGAATCAGATTTTGAGACGTAACATTTGACTTTAAACCCTCTGAATCACATTTCTTAACCTTCTTATCACTGACCATGATTGTAAAGCATAAACTTGCTTCTTGCCTCCTCCTCACATCCTGTCCAGACCATCTTTTGAATCCCTTCTAGAACACTTTCTTAAATCTCTCATTTTCCTTTAATCTCACCTTCCTTCCTCCTTCCTTCCTTCTTTCTGCTCTCATTTATAAGCAGTTATCATTAACTTTCTTACAAACAATAATATATATTACAAAAACCAAGCATTGTTGTGAGCATGACAGCTGCCCTTATTCCATGCGCTCACTCATCCCTTACAATCGTTTTTATAAATAGAAGGGCTGATTGGCCTTAGCGTGAACTATAATATCCCTTAATGCTTCTCAAGCAGTTGTCTTTAACTGCTTCTCCTGGGCCTTTCTCTCATGAAGAGGGGATATCTCCCACTTTCCCTCAGCCACCTCTTTGCTCAGTTTCCTTATAATACTTAGTAGGTAAGTTTTGTTATCTTTACTAAAAGTGTTTTTAAATAGAATTCTAGTGGCAAAAACATTTGAATAAACAATTATAGTCCCTTGTGCCCAAAATACCAGTCCACACAAACTCAACCAGCTTAAATTGGAGGCAAGAGAGAGTTCAAACCCTAAATGAGGTACTGGGTCAAACAAATATAGTTTAAGGGTCAAAGGTCACTACTTGAGCAGACAGGATAAAGAGTTGAGGGCCACAGTGGAGAGCCATCACCAACTGATCTGTGAGGCCCCTTAGAGAGGACAGGTGTGACCCACATTTGTTCCTTTAGCAGGACGGGGTTATTTCTGGCCAATAGTCTTGCTAAGTGCCTTTCTTTAGCGCTCCTCTCTTCAAGGTGGGCCCTTGCACTGAGGAAATTAGCTTCACCCATCTGTCTTCTGAGACCAGTAATAACTGCCTTTCCTGGTTGCTAGGGAACACAGCTTTCCCTGCCTGTAACTCTTCCAGCTGAATCCCCCTCCAACTGATGACCCTCCTGTAATTTCTCTTCCGTCCCTGAAATTCTGGGAAGTGGCTAAGGTTGAGAAGCCCTGATCTAGTGAGTCTGAGCTGGCCATGATAGTTGTGTCAATAGCTCCTCCAATCTAGCTGAAGCAGCTTCCCACTCTGGCCATTCTTGCAGGGGGGTCCACAATGGTCCATGTATCATGCTACAGTGCCCACACTTCTGTAGATGGCCAGGAGTCCTTTTTGCCTGGCTTCAACACTCTATTGGTATCTTGTTGACTGTGCCCATTGTTACTGCTAATTTGTGCATCAGTGCTTAATTTAGAATGTGCAGGATGGATACTAAAGAACAGCAATACTAAGGGAGATGCCAGGATGATAATAAACCTTGAAAAAAGTTTATTAAGAAATTGGCCTGAATATACTTGCAGCAACAGAAGATTCTACCCCAGAAGTCACTAAGTGTTAAACCACTGAACTATATATTGCAGTTCATCAACAAAGAAACTTCCAAGTTTTGATTGGTTTATTCTACTCAGAGATTTCTGGCTCTCCAAATATGGACTGGAAAACATGAATGATTGTGAAAGGAAAGAAATATTTTTTCTGTACCTCTTTCCTCCACTTATTAGCCACCATTATTCTTACTAAATCTTTTTTTCTCCAGACTACATCTGACAGAGTTTTAAAAGATCTAAGTCTTGAGTATTTCAAATCTTATTCCTTAGCCCTTTTTATTTGCCCACCAATCCTGACAGCTTTTATGTCTGATTTACAGATTCACAGAGATACTGACTCATGGATAATGAACCAAAAGAAGCAACAGCAACCAGACCACAATCTGCACTGAAAGAGACGGTGGAGCAATAATCACGGGTATCTTGGAAGACCCTGGAAAAGGAGACAATCCTGTTATCTTTTTGAGGACAGGCATTGTGTTTCTGTTGTACTCTACATTTTTCAAATAGCAAGCCGTATTATTCATTAAAAAAAGTTGAAAAACACAAATGGAAGAAATTACCTCCTTTGGTAGCTCAAGTCCAAGATGTAAGCCATTCAACTGCAATTCCCAGAAGACTATGCTGCTGGAAATTCTAGATGCTGTATTACTCATACTGTTACTGGGGGTTTTTTTTAAGAAGCAACACAAAGGAGTCATCCTGTATGTTAAAAATATCAATAACTACCCAGAAATTCAAGTGAATTAGCTTCACAATCTTCCAGAGAACATCTGGGTTAAAAAAGTGGAAGAATAAATAAAAGCAACATTGTTGCAGTTATTTATTGCTATCTATGCAACGAAGATGATGATGTCTTGGTGATCCTTTCCAAAACAAATGGCTGATCTTTGTAAGTGGGAAATAAAAGTAATAGGGGACAAAAGCAAGACACATCCTTTTATTTATATATATACATATATAAACATATATACATATATGTATATATACATACATACATACATATATACACACACACACACATATATATATACATACATACAGTATATATATATACATATATACATATATGTTTTCTAAGATTTTTCTTTTTCTTTTTCACAGAAACAAAAAGGCAGCCTGATGATGGCAAATATGAATTTGCCGAAACGTCGCATAAATTCAACTAATATTACATGGGCCATACCCGAAAATAACCATGAACCACATATATATGTATATAAACATATGTATGTATATAAACAGATT
>JANHFK010004196.1:271584-284428 GCA_036250565.1 Sibynophis collaris
TATTTGTTTAGCAGAGTGATGGCGTTCAGGAAAAAACTGTCCTTGTGTCTTGTTGTTCTGGTGTGCAGTGCTCTATAAGGTTGTTTTGAGGGTAGGAGTTGAAACAGTTTATGTCCAGGATGTGAGGGGTCTGTAATATTTTCACAGCCCTCTTTTTGATTCATGCAGTATACAGCTCCTCAATGGAAGGCTGGTTAGTAGCAATTGTTTTTTCTGCAGTTCTAAAGTATACAGCAATCTGTTTGGTTTCAGCTTAGCATGTTGTGTGTACACAGCTTTTTTAAATGGCTTCTGTCTTAGCCTTAGGTTTAACTCTTTCCCCTCTGGGAAATCTCTTGTGTTTGAAAGGCCTGCTAGCCCTTGTTGCAAATAATTGCTCCAGTAGCATTTTGCCTTGGTTTGGTAATGATGCCCTCAGAATCAGGTAAAGACAGATAGTTGAGATAAAAGCTTGCTTATTTGTTTATTTCTGTTATTAGATGTTAAGTGCTTGACTCAAAATTACTCTGGGTGATTCACATTATCAAACAGAAATAAAAAAAGAACACAATAAACTATAAATAACCGAAATGGAACTCAAAACAGAACATTTGCAAAAACTTATCCGACAAGAATAAACATGTTTTCAAGGCCTTCTGGAATGGCATTAGCAGAGAGTCACACAGATCTCAAAGGGTATTTTATTCCAGAGGGTAGATTCTTGAACCAGGAGAGGTGTGTGTCTTTATGGGGCTGTATCAAAGTAGCTTCCTTCTCTCCATCTGATTCTTCTTCAGAGTCCTCCATTTCATCTTGCAACTTTCAGCTGGGCCAAGTTTGAAATGGCTTGTACTCCATCTCATTTCCATTCCTATTTTATTCAACTGTCCTCAAGAGAAAAAAGAATAGATTCCAAAAGTGTGCTCCATAAAAATACTCCACATAGCCAAGTGGCAAATAACGAGAGAGTAAGTTTGGTGTAGTGATTAATCATCAGAGTAGTAACAGGGAGACTGTGAGTTTTTTTAGTCTCACCTTAGGCACAAAGCTAGTTGGGTAAGTAGGCCAATCACTTTCTCCCAGTCCCAGGAAGAAGGCAATGGCAAACGATTCTGAAAAACCTTGTCAAGAAAATTGCAAGGACTTATCCAGGAAATCTCAAAGCAGACACAAGTGAATAAAAGACAAAAACCTAATTATGTATCTTCCCACTAACTATAAGACTTAATTGCAAATCTGGAAGGCCAGGAGAACATGGTATGTGAGATCTACAGCTTTGCTGCTGGTACTATCATTCTATAGCAGGAATGGGCAGCTATGGCAAAATTTATGGCCTGTAGACTTCAACTCCCAGAATTCCTGAGGCAGCAGAGTGGTTTGGGAATTCTGGGAGTTGAAGTCCATAGGTTGAATTCTGGGAGTTGAAGTCCATAGGTCATAAAGTTGCTATTGTTACCATTGTTGTCTACCTTTGGTAAAAGAGTTTTTTCTTTTTAAAAACAAGAATAGGGACTGGAATGGCACAACATTTCAGTTATTCAGTTAGTAAAAATACCTAAAACACTAGTGAGAGATTTATGTGCCGAACATCAAACATCTATGAGACCCAATTTGTCTCCTATCTGCTAAATGAATGTTCCTTTCCCATTTTTGATGGTACCCTGTCTTAACCTGTCTTTTGACATCTGTTATTTGTACCTTCCCCAGATGTTTTTTCTATTAAGGAACTAGCAATGGTGTTAGGATTACAGAAGAGGTAGCCAGAGCATCACCGCTCAACTGTAACTTTTATTAACAGAAAGAAATAATTTTTGAATGGTTGTACTAATTGGCACAAACTTTAACTTTACAAAAAGCAAAATTTTACCAATATAAAAATCAATCAGAGTTAGGATTGGACCAAGGGAAAAATAGAAACTGCAACCAGAAAATGCCTTTTTATACATCAGTATGAAGTCTCTTTCTAGCCAGTTTAGACACCCATCCATGTCTTAAACGACTTAACCCTGCTTATCTTCTGAACTCAAATAAGGTCAGCCAGCTGCTTCTGTTTGTAGACAATAGGCTCAACGAAAGTTATATACAAGACTTTGTAGGCTGTAAAGTCTCACTTAGTGCTAAGAAAGGCACGATACAACAATTGATAATATTTTTATCAAATTAAGAAGATACACATTTATTTTTATTTACCAAATTTTGAAACCACCCATCTCCCTCACAGAAAAACTCTTGGCAGTGTACAATTAAAATACGATGATGTAAAACAGCGCATAGAAGTTAAAATTTAAAAAGTTGCAACCCGATTCAAGTGTGTCAGATGTCATGTGAAGAATCTGTCCCTCTGGCTGATCACACTGTATGTGTATTTTAATATAACACAGGCTAGTTAAGGCAGGTAAGTGGTTGACTTTCTTTTTTCTCTGCCTTGAGACTTTCGACAGCTATTTATAAAAAACAAACAAATGGCAAAGCTGAACACAGGAGCGAACAAATGGAATGTGCTAGGTCCCTTTCTCCATTTAGTGTTGATTTTTGTATTCTTGAAGACATTCCAAAATACTTCAAGGGAGAGTGCTTAAAAAAAAAGACATTTTGCTGATACATGCCAAGGCTCTTAAATTATTAGTTTTTAGGAAATGATCTCACTATTTGTTTTACCCAACTGACAATACAGCATGATTAATATTGAATGCCATTTTAAAGAAGCTTCTGTGGACCTTTCATGTATTATTTTGAATAGTAGTAAATAAGGCTACTTGCTTTTTTTTTAGTTCAATTCAGCTACTGTCCTTTCAAGTTAAAGAGAGCAATTTGTAACAGAAGAATAAGCTAGCTGAATACTGATGCCCAATCAGCAATTCTGAGATATAAAGCTACAGTAGAGAGAATTGCATATTGGCGACATAGAATCCTGAGTTTAACGAAGCCATGGAAACCAGGACAGATTGATTACCCTGTCCATTGTCCTAAAGTTTTGTTCGGATGTAGACCCATTCCATGCTCACACTTAGTTGATCTGGGGGGAAATGCAAGTGCAAAGTGATACAGATAGTCCTCAACTAATGATAATTGGGACCAGAACTTTTGTTGCTAAGTGATGTGGTTCTTAAATGAGTCATCATGTGACCATGCCCAATTTTATAATCTTTTTTGCTGTGCTCTTTTAGCAAACCATGCATTAATTAAACAAACCCAAGGACTTGTCAGAAGCTGGCTGAGAAGGACACAAATAGTGATCATGTGACTACAGGACCCTGCAACCATTGTAAATACATGCCGGTTGCCAAACACCCAAATTGTGAACATGTGTCAGTGAGGATGCTGCAATGATTATACATGCAAGGACTTAAGTCATTGTTTCCAGCACTGAAATGGGACAACTCACCATGGCCAACTCACCATGGCCAACTCGCTATGGCCAATTCATCAAGGCCAACTTATCACAGCCAACTCGACACAGGACAACTCACACTAGGACAATTTAACTATTCAATTTCATTATTTAAAATAAATAAAAAAATATTTTAATTTTTGTCATTCACTGTCCATCTTTTTTCATCCTTTCTTTAATGATTCAATTCCACCATTTCTTTGATATTAGTGTAACTTTTGTCCCACAGTGAGTTGTCCCACAATGAGTTGGCCATAGCGAGTTGTCCTATAGCGAGTAGGCTGTGGCCTGTTGGCCACGGCGAATTGTCATAGACTCTTCCAGCACTGTTATAATGTCAAACAGTTGCTAAATGAATGTCTTAAGTCAAGAACTACCTGCACCGAACAAGAGCACCAGTGTTAGGTCCATACATACAGCAAAGTAATGTCAAGCACTGCTATGTACATATAGCTTCCTACTGCTAATCAACATATGTTGCTTAGAGTAGATGACATTTGTCAAAGTCTTGTTCTACTGTCTTCTTTTTCAAACATGGAGTTTGGAAGATTAAAGCGGATAGTATAGTGCCACTGTATTGGAATCAAAAACCAGACAAGGATTTTTCGTACTAAAATAATATTTTATTTCATTTTAAAAAATGTATATACTGATTTTAGATCTTTTAAGTATAAAAGTGCCAAAATATTTAGTTGCCCTCAAAGACTTGGACATTTGCCAACACTATATACATATACACAGGTATGTAACAGAAAAAAATATTTTTACCAAATATTCAGAAATATGCGATTATCAAGAAGCACTTCATATTTCTAAAATTATAATAAATCTACTATTAGTTTTATAGTAATAACAACAATAATAATAATAATAATAGTAACTCAATGTATATGAAGGCCAGCACCAGCTAAAGAACTGGTAACTGTGAGTTCACATTGTTATGTACATAAAACTGTTATGTAAATAATAATGTAGCTATAACAGCAAGAAAAATGTAATTAAGATGGGCTCTCCATTGTTATCAAATCCTATTTCCCCAAGTTTATTAAACTTTCTTTTTTATCCTTTTTTGATAAAATAAAACCTCAGGTTCTATGACATAATTGCTTAACAGGCCCATTGCAATGCTACCCATCAAGCGTTTAAGATTGTTGATTTCATGCAACACATTGAAATTGTACATATTCATAATTTACCTATTAAACTCAATCAGATTTTACTTGAGCTAAATCTTGTTTAATTAAACCTTGTTACTGTTGATATTTGCGCTCCCCGGAAAAATCTGTCTGTATAATTTGAATGCCAATCATGATTAAGTTAAATGCTCTTTATATTAATTCTGGTCATTTTCATAGGACTGCTGTGATCAAAAATCCACAAAGTAGTCTTCACAGATATTCAAATATACAAAGAGGGAAGACAGTACAACATCTGTTAACTGGCCTTTATATCATTGGAGAAAATGGAGGAATATTTTCTGTCGAGGTACAAATATTAAACTGAAAAAAATCCCAGCAATCTGCCCTCTTGGAGCCAATGGCCATTTTGACTCATATGTAGCAATTGCTGGTCATGATATTGACAAAATGTGGCCATCAGGAATTGTGAGAAGAGCTTCCTACATGGCACACCAGCCAGTATCTTCCTTCATTTGATTCTGCTGCCGAAGGATTGCTTGTTTTCATAAGACTATTCTTCTTAAGGGTTCTGTGTCGGCAGTTCATACTTCCTTATACTAGTATTCTTGAAAGAATCTCTGGAATGAATAACAATTATAAAATAATTTTAAAATGTGAAAATGGAAATGTATGGAGAGAGATGTTTTAAAAAGACAATCAAAGAACATTCGGACTGCATATAAAGTCTTTCTTCCTTGGTGTCAGTAGATGGAGAAAAAATATGCTATTCCCTTGAAGCAGAATTAATATATTTCTGAGAAGTACTTATTATTCAATATACTCCTTGTTTTATTATTATATGACTGACTGCATAGCTATATATTACTGTAACATATTTATATAGTGCACCATCTTATATCTTGAAACAACTGGAAAAAGACATTATCTATTCAAATATTGAATACTATGTTCATATAACGTAGCATTTAAATGGCTATAGTATAAAATTTATATCCTCAAAATCCAGAGGATTTTGCCTCTATAGAAATGTAAAAATAGAAACACAAACCAGGCAAAAAATTAATTTGGAGAAAACCTCAATAGGTTTTGGCTTTTTGCATTTTTTAAATCTAGGCTAATTCTTTAAGAGCACAACTTCTGTTCAATTTAGAAATAGCTGAATTATATTGGCTGTATCACAAAGATACATTTCAGCTTGGATGGAGACAGGATATATTCTCTGTGTAGCAATTGTAACTTAAATCAGGAACAGGTTAAAGTTTCTTTTCTGCATTACAAGGATTATCTCAGTTTATTGTGCAAATCTAATTTTATTAAGACACTATATAACAATTCTAATGACTTGATTCTGGCTGGATGCTCCTCACTCTTGTGTAACACATTTTTGATATGCAGTCAGCATCTGAAATACAGTGTTGTTTTAATACCTTGAAATACTGTTAAATTTCACAAGAGGTTTATATAGCTCTGGGATTTTCCTCCTAATCATTGGTCTGAGGCTGTTCTCCAATTTCTCATAGTTCTTTTTCAGTTCCTTATGATATTCTTTTTGCTCAGGGGTAATCAGGTGCCGGTTTTTTTCCAGTGCTTCTCCACACCTGTTGCCCAAATAATGGGAAAAAAACATTATTTGGTGATGGGTTACACTTAAGCCATGTGTAGTAATATTAAACCTTTGACCAGAATATGTCCATTACAGACCTCATTTTGAAAAAGTAGGATGGGGAAAGATGAATATTAAGAAGTAAACTACTTCTTATGTCACAATCAGAGGCAATCTCGTTATTAGTTTTCCTTCTAGTAGAAGTAGAAATATGCTTTATCAATGATTATTCTATAATGCAGTGGGGATCCTGTGACTTTTTACTTATTAGATGTATGCCCTCCCACCTTTTCTGTAGAAGCTTAAGGCCACCAATATGGGTTTATTTCTTCATTTCATCTCCATAACAATAAGCCTAGGAGGTTCATTGGATTGAATGATTAGCCCTCATTATGAAGCCCTCTCACACCCAGATCTGCTAGTACAGACCCACTCAGGGTAATTACAAGATTAACTCATTTCTCTGTCCTCTTTACTTACCTCATTATAAACTCTTTGAAGCATAATCTCAGCTTGTTGTGATGTCGGTAAAGTTTTGGATCATCTGGAATCTCTGCCAGAAACACTTGGGCTACCTCTAGTGGTCCCTTATTAAAATAACATTTTACTGTATTAGGGAACTACATTTTGTTGTTATCTATAGAAATATTAGCATGTAACACCCAGTAGAAGTACAAAAATTGGGCAATGAACTTTCAAGGACTCCCAGGTGCAATAGAATGGGGCAAAATAAAAAGAAAATCAGCATCAGGAATCTGTTTAATGGTAGCAAAATTGTAAAACTGATAATCTAGATCAGAAAGTGAATAGATTATGCAGCTGGTAGAACCTCAGGAATTAATGGATGATATGAGCAATAATGAAAAACTTAAGTTTATTTCAAGAATAGGTATATGCGCACATGGTTATGGCATTTTCATCATTGTTGTTTTCCCAATATGCCAGTAAGGCTGAAAAAAAATAGTACTCTGCAAAGCATAGGTATTTTGTTATTTATCCTTATGTACCTGGTTAACGGTAGCTCCTACAGAACCTTGAAGGACCATCTGGAGCATTTTGGCATCTGGAGGCACTTGGTTGGTGGCAACTGCTAGCTCAAGGGTTTTCTTTTGCATGTCTTCAATTGCTACTTCGATTGGCATCAACACATACTGAAACCAAAGATGGTCCATTCATAAATAAAATGCAGACATTAATAAAATAAAAATCTGGAAGACAAGCACAGAGCCACAGAGTGGGGAAGGTCATCATATTACACATGTACACTGGAGCCGGGGGATTTTCCCTCAAGAATTTGAGAGATTTACTTTGTGTTATCTCTAATATCTTTTTAAGGACTTGACTACAATATCTTGTTTGCAAAGCATCGAGGTTACTTAGTAAATGGCAACAGTGGCAACCCAGCATTTTCTGTACCTCTCTTTTGCCATTTAAGGATCCTTAGCGTTTTTGCAGTCTTGGTATTGTAGCCTCTACACCATGAAGTTAAAACATTTTATAGTTTTAATAGTTTTTCCTGCTGTTAAAATGATTGAAAATTGTATCTTCAGCAATTGCAGTTAGAGATAACTCCAAAAGTAGGGAAAAGGTGACTGAAAAGCCCAATGCAGCCCTGAAGCTACAGATTCACTGCTCCTTTTTAAGATACATGCATTACCTCCTCCTTTTGAATTACGTTGATTCTAGTTTTGATGTAAGGAAAAGCATGCATTGTGGTCAAAATGGTCTTCCTCTTATATTGTTCACTCAGCTCTCCTCGTGGACGTCCATCCTGAGTAAAAGGGGTGGTGTACATAAATCGTCGAAGATTGAAGTTTTTCTCAAAGGGGGTTACTCTGTCTTTCATCTCATAGTCATCAAAGTATGGTTCCACGAAAGTAATTTGTATATAGGCCTGGGGAGAAGATAAAGTGGGTAAGTCTTATGTGTTAATTATTATTATGATTCATCACACAGTCAGCTAGATATTTAGACTGGATTTGAGATTTTTATCTATCTTTGGAGTCCTTCCCAAGGATCTGAGACAGGCAGATGTTGTTGTTTGATGGTGCTGAAGGTTTTGTCACAGGATGTAATTAGTATTATTTGGGGTCTTCACCTCAGTATTGCCTCCTGATTACTGCCTGGAATCATCCCTGCTTATTTTTTAGCAAGGTTTTTCAGAAGTAGTTTGCCCCGTCTGCTTCCTAGGCAGAGAGAGAGAGAGAGAGCGATGGCCCACTTGGCTTCATGCCCAAGGTGGGACTACAACTCACAGTCTCTTAGTTTCCAATGTGATGTCTTAACTGCTGCACCAAGTAGGGCCGGTTAATTATTATCAAGCTTAAGCTAAAGAGAGTCACACATGGAAAAGAGAAGGTATTTGTTGACCTTGTTCTGGATCCTATTCTTATTTAGTTGACATTCATTAGCAATCCAGCACCCACTGTGCAAGACTGAATCTTGCAAGACCATTTGCAAGACTGAACTCCAGTCTCTCTCTGCCATATGATCCTGGGATGTTCACCACAGGCATCTGGATCCTGCAAGACTGTGCTGGTGCCTTCCCAGATTCTGCTCCCTTTTCATTTGGATAAACGGGTTGTCTTAATTTAGGTTCAGACTTTAGGGGTTTTTAACGGCAAAATAAAAGATTTTAAACTGTAAAGTTAGAAGTAGTGTTACCATACCTTTCTAGGATCCAACTTCTTCTTTTCGACAGGAATAGAGTCTTTGATCACAACAACGCGATCTTCTCCAAAGCATTGACCATAAAATCCCTGAGAAGGAAACAAAATCATGAGTATAGGTAATACGTACACACACAAGTCTACGAAATAAGTCAAGGGATAAGATGAAGTGCAATTTAAGGTGCTATTTTTGAACTTTAAAGTCCTACATGACATGAGACCAGACTATTTGAGGGACCGCCACCCTCCGATTACATGAAATATCCCATCATATCCAGTAGGAGAAGCAAGATGATACTTAGAATATGAACCTTTTCTGCTGTAGCACCTGTCCTCTGGAATTTCAGACAGCTGTGGTGACACAATGGTTAGAATGCAATACTGCAGTCTACTTCTGCTGGCTGCCAGCAGTTTGATTCTCACCTGCTCAAGGTTGACTCAACCTTCCATCCTTTGGAAGTCGGTAAAATGAGGACTCAGATTTGTGGGGGTAATATGCTGACTCTGCAAACTGTTTAGAGAGGGCTGTAAAGCATTATGAAGCAGTATGTAAATCTGTGCTATTGCTATTCATCCCCTTGAGGTGAGGCTAGCCCCAATCCTTATGACTTTCTGAAAAGCTTTCAAACATGTTTTTTTTTCATCAGGCTGGGGATTCTGTGGCAACAAGGTGATCATTCATTGGATGCACCACATATAATACACTTGTGATCTTGTCCTTATTGATGTTTAATTATTTAAGTGTTTAGGTGGTTTTATAATACGTTTGAAAGAAGAAGAAGAAAGGCTACCCAAGTTATAGTGAGAACCAACACACTCAAAGCATTAAAAGGACAAAAAATTAAATGCATCCAAGGAGTTGCTGCGATGGACTATGGTACATCCAGAGAATAGCAGAAATAGCAGAGTGTTTTATTGCATTATGATTAGACACTGCATGTAACACTGGTGCTCCTGATTATCGCCAAATGCTCACCCATCACATTCCACACATTTAGCAAGTGAGTTTGGCAACAAGTTGCCTTGGAAAGCAACCCCTTATGCCTCCTGAGCCATAGCCAGCACCCCACAAATTTCATCAAAGGTCTCAACTCAAGCAAAGGAATTACACAAGTGAAAAGTCCTCATTCTACCCTAGTGAGTCAATTATCAGTTCAGCACAATAATATGGATGCTGCCAATGTCACAGCAAGATCTCTTTCCACCTTGAGCAACAGTTCTTCATTGGTTTGTGGAGAGAGAAGAAAAAAGTAAAACTGTTGTTCTTTGTATCAGGTTGCAGCTTCTAAAGGTCATCCAATCTATCCAATGAATTCAAGCTCCTTATCATCTTATATTTTGTCATCATGTATTGTATGATAGGTGTTGGAATACAATGTTCATGTATTTTGTACAACTACAGCAGTATTCTATAGAGATTTACATTTTTCAACCGGTAGATGGCAGTGTTTATAAGTTTGTAGTTGTATCTATGGTACACTCTATTCCCGTGATGGCGAACCTATGGCACGCATGCCATCTATCGGGCACGCAAGTGTTGCCCCAGCTCAGCTGCAGCGCACATGCACGCACCACTCAGCTGATTTTCGGGCCTTCCGGGCCCACTGGAAGTTGGGAAACTGGCTGTTTCCAGCCTCCGGGTGGGTTGGGAGGCTGTTTTCACCCTCCCCAGATTCCTAGAAAGGCTCTGGAGCTTGGGGAGGGTGAAAAATGGGCCTTACAGTCTCACCAAAAGTTAGCAAATAGGCGGTTTCTGGCCTCCGGAGGTTCTCGGGGGGTGGGTCGGGAAGGCCGTTTTCACACTCCCCAGACTCCTAGAAAGGCTCTAGAGCTTGGGGAGGGCGAAAAATGGCCAATGGGCCCACCATGCCATCACATGCCAAAAGCAGCGGGGGGTCGTGTGTGCATGTACGGGGTGGGGGTGCATTGAATTATGGGTGTGGGCACTGCATGACCCTCCCCCTTCCCCCCGCTTTTGCCACGCAATGGCAAAAAGATTAGCTATCACTGCTCTATTCTATGTCTTCTCTCTGAATAAAGTTTCCTGTTTCCTGTCCCAGTTAAGCAGAAAAGCACATGTGGACTGTGCACTGTTTGCTCTGTAGGTCTATATATAGATTTTCTAATAATAGGATAGTAGGATTCTCCTTAAAAAGCCTTAGCTTTGGCCCTTACACTACCCTGGAATATATTCAGCCTTCAAACAAGTCAATTATTTATGACAGGAAAATGTTTTTTTTAATAGAAGGAAAGAATTAGAAAAAATAGCTGTGTAGATTTTTTTAAAATAGTGGTTCTTCCTAACATATGGGTCTTTTATATTTTTAATATTGTTTAATTATATTTTAAGATGCAAGTAATACATATTATTTGTGTAGAATGGTATTTATACAACATAAAGTAGAGATTATTAACAGCATGATATTTAGCTAACTCAAACTTTTAGGAGAAGGGGGGGAAAGTTTATATGAATATCACCTGTTTTACTGTTGATAAACATAAAGTTGCTAAAATTGTACATGCAAAGCTAAGTGTAGCAAATTGCATTATATTATTGGATTATATGTTTCTATTTTAAGCTTAATAATATTAAAATCTCCACTGTCTTACTTGTTTATGCATTGTAGAAAAGAGAAAAACAAAAACAAAATGAAAAGAAAAAGAAAGAAAAAAAAGAGAAAAATAAAACTCCTTAAATGTAGGTGGTTTCTGACTTCCCCCTTTATACCTTGACTCATTTGTGGTATTTATAAACATTTAGGACCCCTTAAAAACCACAGTGTGTTTATTTTTGCCTTGCTGTCTGATATGTAGATGTAGGGCAACTATTCTTCATATTTGGTTAAACTTCTTTTGTGAAATTAGGCTGTTAATTTTACCATTGCTGCATATTGTCCAAGTATAAGTTTCCAGGGACTTTATAAGAAATTGAACTCCCTTCTTAGCAGTGATCTAAATCATCCACTTTCTCCATCTCCATCTGCTTGTCAGTCACTGGGGCTCTTAGTACACCATTTTTCTCACCTCCTATCACTCAAGCATCCTCTCATTCTTCTGCCACAAATCCCCGAAAAGGTCAGAATTCCTCTGCAGAATCCTAATCAAGCAGGCACAACCGAGAGAACAATTTGGGAGGACAATGACTCTGTCAAACTAATTTGTAAATCCTAAATGCTAGAGCACTGCAATGTTTTATTAAAGTTCTTGGTTTCCCCATATAAAGTGATCCTCATTCTCACAATTCAACCACACATTTCTGACATTCACTAATTATAAATTCCTAATTTTCATTTCAAATCCTGAACCCCTGAACAAAACCCATGAGGTTTTATTGGTTTTGTTTCAGTAGAAATTGTTCCTTTATTCTCATGAGGTAAAGAAGTAAAAGAGTTAAAGGGATAAAGGAGTGAGGACTAATTCATCTGATATAAAAAGTTAAAGTATCCAGTTTCCCTTGAAAGGCTCACTAATTTTACAGGGAATTTTTTTCATATTTAAAAAAAAATCCCACTGTATCCTCTCTTTGATGTCCCCATTTTTTTTCATTGCAACCTGAGCTTTTCTACTGCTATAGTTCCCCTTATTTATATGACAACTCCTTATTTAAATGACAAATGGTAATTAGAGGTAACTAGAAAGCAATGGAAACTGTAAGACTAAATGCTTTCCAATTTGTAAAGATTCTTTAATGTTTAAGTTGAGCTAAGCTCTTTGGTTCAAAATAATATTTAGTGAAATAAAATATCCAGATCTGCGTGGATTATAAATCCCAGAATCTCCAGAAGGGACTGCTGTCCCATTACAATTGGGGGGCATGACATTGGGTAAGATTAGTTTAGGACAGGGGTCGGCAATGTTAAATACTCAAAGAGCCACTTGGACCCATTTTCTGCAGAAAAAAAATACATGGGAGCCACAAAACCTGGGTGGGCGTGGCCAACTCGATGTCACTCACTCCCACCCAGTCACCAGTCACATGACCCCCCCAGCCACACCTACCCAGTCACAAAACCATTCTCTATGTCTCCCCCCCCCCGTGTGTGTGTATCTCTCTCTCTCTTTC
>JANHFK010004196.1:291017-301465 GCA_036250565.1 Sibynophis collaris
GCCTTTGCCGCGCTTTGTCGCTCACTTGAGGAGGGTCTCTCCGCGCATGCGCACCCTCTCGGGCCAGGCCAGTATCTCGAGGCGGAGAGCAGGCTGCGTATCTCCCCAAGCAACCAAGCCACGCCCAGCACCAACAAGGGTCGGAAGAGTGAGGCGATGGAGAATCGGCCCCGGCCACTTCTTCATCTCGCCCATCACCCTTCTCAGGCCAGAGAGGGGTGGGCGAAGGGCGGGGCCAGGCAGTGATGGGACAAGGAGCCACAGCAGAGGGCCCAAAGAGCCACAGGTGGCTCGCGAGCCGCACTTTGCCGACCACTGCTCTAGGGCAAGGGTTTCCCAACCTTAACAATTCTAAGACACCTGGATTTCAACTCCCCAAATTTCCCAGCCAGCCATGGGGGAATTCTGGGAGTTGAAGTCTACAAGTCTTAAAGTTGCCGAGGTTGGATACCCCTGCTCTAGGGTAATTTGCAAAGCACAGTTTTGTAGAGATTAGATGCTTCTTTCTTGCTTTGAGCAATAACAAGAAGAAAGAGCGCTCTAGGAACTAGCAATAAATAATCCCACAGTATTTTCCCTGAAGCTTTACTAAAAATTATTGTCGAAATTAGATATAGCTTTGATTGCTGAAGTAAGTGCCTTTGCTGCTGTTTTTACCTATGAATAAGCAATACGGGTTTTGGGTTTGGCCCAATAAATTTACCTAAATATGGAAGGCATAAATTAATGCAAAAAAATTAAAGGCCACAAAATGCCTTACCTGTCCTGGGAACAAAGTTGATTGCATTTCTAAATCTTCCTCTGCATATGCCAAAATGGTCCGTAATGACCTTCTGAGATATTCTTCATTAAATTCTGAAGTTTTACCAACCAGAGATGCCAGGGACATTGTCACTTGCATTTTCACTCTTGCAAAGTTCTTTTATAAAAGAGAAAAAAACAAATCATTGATTATGCAAACCAGGTGCACAGATTTTTTCATTAGTAGAAAGTTCCTGTGCATGAGATTTAAAACATTCACAACTTTCTAGTTCCTATCCATAGAATTTCTAAGAATTTCCTCTTGAGTGAATGAGACAGAATCCTTATTTCTGAGACAGTCCTATTGAAAACATCAACAGAATCAAACTTTATGGAAGTTATGCTTTGTTTATTTTGCATAATGACATTTCCTTAAGTTATTCTAAGTTCAAGTTGAAATAATAAGGTTGAGATACAATTAAACATTGAAATGTATGATATTCAAAAATCCAATTTATGCTGTTATTTTTTTTCTATTCTAGTTATAAATTTGAATTTAAGTAATCCTTGATAATTTACAAGATTATTTTAAATATGCTATCATTCTAAATTCTGCATTTCAGAGTTACAACACTAATAGGTATAAAAATAATTATTAAAAATATGATCTTCATCCTACACACTTCCACTTTTCCCAAATCCCCCAAAGCATTGCATGGAATACAGACAGGCCTTTTCCAACTGAATGGGAATCCCTTTGCAAATAGCGAATAGTAACATTTGGTGCATGGACCATAAAAAAAGAACCAAAGATGTTAATTATTCTATAAAACGTAAGGGAAGAGGAAACAGAAACTGTGATTGAGGCCATGACTAGAAGAAAGAACATCATCTCTATTCTTACACCGCTGGAGCTGAAGCTGTATCTCATCAAGAAGTAAAGCGTGGCGCAAGCTTGAATGCGAGTGGTGTCAATACTGCTACTGCAATGCTGCAGGACTTTCTGGCAGAGATCAGCACATTGCTCCACTTCTTCTTCAAAGAGCCACTCTCCAAACTGCAGGAGAAAAGACTGTCAGACTAAACAGCATTGGGCTCTTCAGTTGGACGAACTAATGACAGATGATTATAGAAAGAATTGTTGCATCTCCTTTAAAATTCTCCACTTTTATGACTGTAGAACTGTAGGCCACAGGGGAGCTGTGGTCACCACAAAAGGACTTACATCAATAGTAAAAATAAAACACCCAATCAAAATATTTTATAAGGAAGACAGATTTCTATTATACAGGTAGTCCTTGACTTACAATGTTCATTTAGTGACCATTCAAAGTTACAATGGCACCGAAAAAAGCGACATGACCATTTTTCATACTTACTTACACTACAGCATCCCCATGGACACAGGATCAAAATTCGGACTCTTGGCAACTGGCTCATATTTATTATAGTTGCAGTGTCTTGGGGTCATGTGATCACCTTTTGTGACCTTCTGACATGCAAAGTCAATGGGAAAGCTAGATTCATTTAACAACCGTTTTACTAACTTAACTGCAGTGATTCACTTAACAACTGGCGCAAGAAAGATCACAAAGTTGCTTAGCAACAGAAATGTTGGTCTCAGTTGTGGCTGTACATTGAGGACTACCTGCAGTTCTGATGCCTTCAAGAAGTTATTAAAATTTGGGAAATGATTTTAAAAATTACATTTCATAAAGACTCATTAAGCTCTTTTATAATAAGGCTATTGCAATTTAGTTTATATGGTATGTCATAAGACAAATATAAATACAGTAAGATACAATAAGATCTATAGAATAATGAGCAGTCTGACTATGGAAGTTTTAATGAAGCGTATAGAAGACCTCTCTTATGGGCAGTTTAACTGGTTATCCTGCCCGCTGTAGCGGGCTGTGTTACATAATCCTTCTAGTTGCTTCCATTTTTATAATTTCATGATTCAGAAGATACCAATCTAGTCTGACATTCTGTTATTCTAACAGAATGCTAACAGAGCATCGAGCAGGAGAATCACAGACCTTCTATTCAGTGCAGGGATTCTACCAGTTTGGGTGAACCGTTAGGTCTGACTTTCAGCTGTGAGCGAACCGGTTTGCTCCGATTTTGAAGTGGGCCTGCCCACCCATCTCTGCGTTAAACCACCTATATTTCCGTTTCTGAAGCACAGCTGAACAGCGCTGCAGAGTGGATTGCCATGCTTCAGCTGTTTTCCTTGCCGGCAGCAATGAGGAAGGTGAGTTTTTGCCAAAGTGTGTATGCGCGCACACTTAGTGAACCGGTTGTTAAACTGGTAGGATCCCACCCCTGCTTCTATTGCTTCCTGTTCTTCAGTTGGTAATATATTGAGACATGCTGTTTTTAGTCCTGGAGATAGCATGTAGGTACCCCTGACTAATAAACTTGGTGTATAAATTTGCCTCCTTCTCTTTGAAAACCATGTAAGCTGGTGGCCATCATCAATTCTTGCAATGCCAAAGTCCACTGTTTAAACTAAATGCAGTATGAAGGGGTGCTTATGAATGTCTGCCCTGGATCTCCCACCACTCAGCTTCAATTATTGATTCTGGATCCTGGGGCTATGACAGAGAGAAATATCATATCATATTGTAACATGCCTTTCCTTAAATTGAAACCCTCCAAGTGTAAAACTGCTCCGTTCCCATGACAATTTTGATTGGCCTTTTCTATATCACTCTGGGATTTCTTTTTTGCTTCTTGACCTTTATAACTTTCTTATGCAATGAAAATCCAGCTGAAGCAGTATTTCTCTGAGTTGCAGCAGAGGGAGATGTAAAAAGGAGAGGAGCAATCAATGAGAGATCAGGTTTTTTTCCTCTCCTTGAATGATATCCCATTGTTCATTAATTAAGACTTAGCATTTAAAAATCATTATGTGAACTATATTTCTGCTCTTATTTCCATATCCCCCATCTTTTCTAGGGCACATCTTTAAGATCATAGTCCTGTGGGTAGGCACTTTTTCCCACTAAGTACATACAATAGAATTGGCAATATTTATGCAGTGAATAGCAGACTAAAATGTTACTGTAAGAATGTGAACAATTAAACTGCACCTGTGGTGATTTATATGAAGCCACTGTAGAAAACATTGTCCCAATTTGTTTCCAATTACTTATTTATTTATTGAATACATGTCAAACACAATACCCCTGGTGTATATGTGACTCTAGGCAGCTAAAAACAAAATAAAAACAAGATAAAATAATCAAAATTTAAAAAACAACAGCAGAGATTAGCTGCCAGGAATGTTCACAATGTCTCACCATGATATCAAGAATGAATTAGACTTACCCATACTCCCAGGGCCAAGGTTAGATGGCTAATCTCAAGGGGGGGGGGTTGATATTCCAGAGGGTGGGTACTGCAGCAGAAAAGGGTCTCATCCTGAGTCCCACCAGTTTGAACTTTAATGCACCTACTGTATTTTTTCACTGATTTATTCTCTGTCTTAAAGTTGACAGATCCTTTTCTTCTATAACTCGAGTCTACAATTTTTTTCTGAACAAGCCATGGTGGAGCAGTGGATAGAAGGCAGTACTGCAGGTTAACTTACTGTTCACTCACTATTCAATTCTCATCAGCTCAAGGTTGACTCAGCCTTTCATCCTTCTGAGGTCGGTAAAATGAGGACCCAGATTGTTGCGGCAATATGCTGACTCTGTAAACCGCTTAGAGAGGGCGGTAAAAGCACTATGAAGCAGTATATAAGTCTAAGTGCTCTTGCTATAAAACAAATATATATATATTTTCTACTTGATGTTTCTTCCATATCTTGGAAATTGGAGCTCATCAATTCCACACCAGTAATTATTCATGATGTGCGTGACCTATTCTCTGCAAAAAGCCAAGTTGAGGACCCTTTCATTCCAACTACAATGTAACAATATGTGGGAATGGAGCTGAGCTTCCAAACTGAGTGAGAAGAATATGAAGTCAAAATAAAGCCAATGCTTACCTTGACAATTAATGCTCGGAGTGTTGCAAAGCAATGGGTCAAATAGGTTGTGCTCTGATCGTAGCTCAGAGAATTTATGAGGACCTTCAATACACCTCCAAAGATGTTCACCTTGCAATCCATAGCTAATGTTGCCTGTTGAAAGGAAACTTCTTAGGGGCTTTATGGCATACAATATTGATCCAATCTTGTTTATTGTGGCATGACTTGCAATCCTATATGCTTTGGGGTTATGTTTATTCATTTAGGAATAAGGCAGAACTGTTAATGATACATTTTTTTCAGTTTTGAAATTTATTTTATTTCTGTATTTGTTTCATGCTATGATCCCACCTGAAATCTTTTAAGATGAGGGACAGTGAAAATAATTTTAAATGGAAAAAAGTATGTAAGACATCTAGTAAACCAAGTTTATGCCTCAATATGTTCTCTTCCTCTTTTCTCTTTGATGCTATTTATGCTGCTGAGAACAAAATATGAGATTCTATAAACAATTTAAATTTCTACATGTTTTTAATTAAGACAATTCACTACAGCAATGCTAGTAGTTTTGTGAAGTTTCTAATAATTATAATATATATTGCTGGGCTCCTCACAAAATCAGAACAAAAGTTTAAGAATAGGTTATTGGACAAATGCCACTTAGATTTCAATAATAAAATAAAAACCCAGCCTGTTACCGAAGTGCACTAAAATTAGATTTATTCTAATGTGCTTGAAGTATAATCACAACATCTCAAAATATTAGAAACTCATTCTCTACACCACAATGAGTTGGATTTGTAAAACAATTTAACTTTGTTCCCTCGCATTTGTAGAATAACATTGGTTGTTGAGGCTATTTCTGTAAAATGTGTTTTAAAGTGTTGTTGTGCAATGCAATGATAAAAAGACTAACTGAATTTTTCTTCCTTTCCCTGGCTGTAAGTATTGGCTGTCAGCCTTTTTAAAGTTTCTCACCTGGATGATATTCTCTTGCATATCTAAAATGATCAGATTAGCTTCTGTAGCCAGGTTTCCACTAATCAGAGATTCTTGATCAATCTCAGTTTTTGTTCTGTAAAATGTTATTAAACATTCATAAACCAATGAATACAATAATATCTTACATTAGAGAGGTAACTTTGATGAAAATCACTGTTTTAAATTTTACAAGACTGACTCCTTAAGTCATTGTTAGCATATCAACTTAGAAATTTAAACTGCTATTGGGAAATCAACATAAACAATGCTTTGCTGCCACGTCTGAATAGTGCCTATCAAATAACTGTTTTTTATCCTTCTCTTTCATTTTCAGCTATATTTTTTTTAAAAGGAGTTTGAAACAAAAAAAAAGTCAAAAAGGCCAGAGTGCCACTAATATGTCTTTCACTGTTCTGCCTCAAATACTCACACCTAAAAAATCTTACCATTTTTAATTATCATCTGAAAGTGGCACTTGCCACACTGAGAGTTATAATTCAAATATTATCACCTTTGTGCTTGTTACTGAATACCTATACAAATACAAGTTTTATCTTACAATTTTTGTTTAGATATTTTTTTTAAAGTCCCCTTTTAAGATGCAAAAGGACTCCCCCACCCAGAATCATCTTGTAGGGGAGATGGGCGGTATAAAAATGTAATAAATCAATAAATAAAATAAATGTATAGCAATCATATAGAAATTAACTATTATCTGCATGGACCAATTGACTAAAATAATGGGGTTTTTTTCATTTTTCACTAGATTACAACCCCAGTTTTTCAGACAGGGAGTAGTAACATTTATAAAAGGAATGGAAGCCACTTGAAATTAGTATTTCAAACTTTGATGAAGAGCACTTGATCGTGCAACCCCAAAGACTACAAATCAGAGTTAACATATCGTTGTCATGTTTTAAATGTAAACTGACATACAGAAACACTTTTTACAAAATTACTCAAAAGAAAAAAATATTTGTTAAAAAAGTTCCAGCAATGAAACAAGTAAGCAATCTAATCTAGTAATCTAGTAATCTAGAATTGGCTGTAAATATTTACAATTAATAAATAATATGCATATATGATACTAATACGTATTTATGGAACCATGCTGGACACAAACTAAGTGAGAACATAGTGCAGAGCTCCTATCTGTTTATCAGTTTTTGGCTTCCAATGCAGATGAATGAGAGTGTGGGTTTCTCTTTAGCTATGATGTTTATTGATACAAATGCATATGCCTGGCAAGCACAGTTGCTTCATAAAATGAAAACCCAGCCCAGATCTTCTTAAAATGATTTTTATCAAAACACCAAGTCACTAGTAGTTCCAAGAAATGGTTTAAATTACTTTATCTGTGCAATGAACCACTGAGTTTCATAACTTGCTATATATAGTAAGATAATTCAAATAAACCTGAAGTCAAATACATTTTGACTTCCATTCCTTTTGTAAATTTTGGCACCTGCTTTAAGATAGGCCTTATTAGGACAGACGTTTCACACCTCATTTTGCACGCCCTCACTGTTAAAATAAAGAAAAGAATGTGGCTTCAATGGCTATTTTACTTGGTTTATTGTTTTATACTAAAGATTCCAAGCTGGGACAGAAATGCCTTCCTTTTCCTCAGCTGTAAGAGCTTGGGGGGGGAAACTCTATAAAATATAATGCATCTTTTGTTGGCAGCTCCAAATCCACGTGAAACTGAAAATGGAGAGAGACACTGCCATGTTTTCCATTCTATTTGTTCTTGACTCTTGCAAACTCCAAGAGAAACAAACAAAAAATTGTGTATTCATTTGAACAGATCCCATTTTATTTAGAGTATCACCCAAAGGGATTCTGGTGTGTTTAAAACTCTCCTTAAGCACTGAGAACTTTTGCTGATTGTGACAGGAGAAGAAAGAGATTTCAGAGAATTCTCTCCATGGAATTTTACAAAAAGCTACACATGTATCTGTTCAGGATGCTTTGAAGATAGAATTTCCTGCCTTGGTACAGGGAGTGAACCTAGATGGCCCTTGAAAGAAACAGTTCTGGTAAAGGTGATATACATTCATTAAATTACTCACTTATCTTGTGTTTCATTTGCTTGCCGCCACTGTGTCTGCTCTTTTCTCCATCGTAAGTTCTCATTCGACCCTGGGAATCTATCATTCCCTGCAAAGGGCAACATTCACAAATCACACCAAAACTTTAATATCAACATTTCTCAGGCGATAGGAGCTTTTGCAAGAGGCTACATCCACCGTGATTGCAACCAGGAGAAATGTATCCTTTTGCCCGCAGAGGCAATGAGTAGATTTGATATGAAATTATTCAAATGTGACAGATGGGAACAATGTGTTCCCAAGACATACAAAGCACTGGTCACAGAATCAAGACAATTATAAAGCAAACAAAAGACCAGATGTGAATAAAGGAACCACACTCAGAATCCAGCTATGAGTGAGGTGCAAGAGTCATTCATGGTCCATCCTCTTAATGAAAAAATATGTGAAAACAATCTCTGCTGCTGCTTTTCTTCAAGCAATAGACATACATAACTCTCAAAAAATTATTTGTGAGGAGCTATGACTCTGAATATTATTTCTGCCAAATCGGACCTGCAAGCTGCCATATGAAAACAACCTGCAGCCTCTTTTTGACAATGAAAACAGCTACCAATCCAGCGCCTACCTTGAGTCCATCATGTGATTTGTACTAAATGGACATTCAGACCTGGCTCCTAAAAACATTACATTATACAACTGAAGGTCAAGAACAAACTGAATACTGACTGAATTCATTTGCAGATTTAAAGAAGGTGGATGAGAAGCACAAACTGATCTAGTATTTATAACCATTTATAGTATATCTTATTAAGATTGGTGAGTAGTGCTTTTTGATCTTAGAAAAAAAAATGCCTAGGCAATTCCAGGTTAGCAATATAAATTCAGCATTTTCCCTCCAGAGTTCATGCACTTCTACAGTGTTACCATCTCCCTTCCCAATTTCTCAAAAGCAGCCTGAAAGGCATCCACAACCATCTTTAAATCCAACAAACTACGAATGATAATAGTCTGCAAAATATTTGCTTCCCTCTAAACTGCTGAAGTCCAACAGTCTTAAAAACGCCCACACTACAAAAGACTTTTTACACATCACATCTCCACCATGTACATCCTTAACTTTATGTGATATGCACATTGTACCAACTCCTTAAAAGACATTAAACCATCTTTCCCATTAAATAATATAAAACTCAGCTGCTGGAAGGCCTCAAATAATGCAAATAATGACTATGGCTATAGCTTCGGTATGCTTGCAACCACTGCTAAAATAAATTGGTGAAACACTTGAACTTAGTCCACATTGTGAAATCACAGAGATCTAGAATGCTTTCAAACTGCCACAGATTCCTTGCAGAGAAAATATTTTGGTGTTCAATTTAAAAATGAGAAGTTGGACAAATTTTCATGACTGAATTTGATCTACAAAACTACTGTACTATTGACCGCATTTATCTCAGTTCCCTCATCTATTCATATATGTCTGGCTTGCATCCCCTTCAGTTTTTACTCAAAATTCTTGTTTTCTGCAAAGATTTTGTTTTGACCCATGGTTAACTCTTGTTTGTATTCTATCTCTGACTATTCTTAAGGAGGAATAAAGAAGAGGGAAGAAAAGCCTCTCAATACCTTTTGTTTTGCACTATAACAATTTTTGAGAACCCCATTCTACTGAACCAACTCACCATGTTCAGCTCACTGATACTCCTGCAATTTCTTTATTAAATACTCTTCTGCCAATGAGCTGATCCTGTTTCAGGATCCAATCCAAAGTTACTTCCAGCTGTGTGCAGTTTATTGTTTGCCTTAGTGCTTCATAACATTTGGAGTTTTAGGCCATCTGATAAAACCCATAAATGGGTCTCCTTCCCAAAGAAGGACAATGGTAGAGGAAAGAATTGGTCAGGAATAACTCCCACATGACCATAGATTCCTGATTGCTAGCAAGCACACTGGGTGTAGTTTGTATCACACTAAAAATAACTTCAGCAAGGACCGCATCAAGATTCATACTGTGTCACCCAACTGTAAACACAGTCCCGATCACATAAAATGTTATACATACATACATACATACATATAATAAATATACACATTCTACTCTTGCTGTAGGCTTAAAAGCACTCTGGGTGACTTTGGGCAGTCTCACAGGGTTGCTGTTTTCGTGGGGAAAATAGGAAGAGGCAGGCATATTATGTAGGAGTGCTACCTTCAGTTATAGGTAGTCCTCAACTTACAACCATTCATTTAATGACGGTCCAAAGTTACAATGGCAATAAAAATGACTTAAGACTGGTTTTCGCACTTATGATACTTGCAGCATCCCCATAATCACACGATCACAATTCAGATGCTTGGCAATTGGCTCATATTTATGACAGTTGCAGTATCCCAGGGTCAGGTTTTGTGACCTTCTGACAAGCCAAGTCAAAGGGCAAGTCAGATTCACTTAAAAACCATGTTACTAACTTAGCAACTGCAGTGATTCACCTAACCAGAAGCGTCCTAAAATGGAGCAAAGGTCACTTAACAACTGTCTAACTAAACAACAGAAATTCTGGGCTCAAGTGTGGTCGTAAGTCACGGACTACCTGCATTTTTTTTATTTTTTTTTATTTATTTTTTTTATTTATTCGATTTGTAGACCGCCCTTTTCCTTTGCAGGACTCAGGGCGGTTTCCAGTTAACTTGCAACA
>JANHFK010004196.1:347975-357975 GCA_036250565.1 Sibynophis collaris
AGATAGATAGATAGATAGATAGATAGATAGATAGATAGATAGATAGACAGACAGACAGACAGACAGACAGACAGACGTGTGTGTGTGTGTGTGTGTGTGTGTGTGTGTGTGTGTGTAAATATATATAAATAATACCTCATTTCATTCAGACCTGGGGGAGGAATTAACTTATGGCTCAAGAATCTTTTTGGCCTCCAGACATGAAACCAGGAGATTAAATGGGCCTATTCTCATAGCAAACCATGTCACCTACTTTTAGAAATGTGTATTCTCTCCTGGCACATACAAAAGGCAAAGCAACAATACCAAGTGAATTGCTAGAAGACAGAGTGACCCAAATCTCAATCAAGCCAAAGCAAACTAGTCTGCGAGGCAACAATGAAAGAAACCAACAATCTATGTCTGGCTGTGAGCTAGCAAAACATTCACACTTTCTCATGTTATCATCATTAGATAACATTTTCAGGATATATTATATTAAACTGCTATTCTGCCATCATTAGACTTTCTCTTATTATGCACAAATGTCTATCCAGTGACCACCAGTGTTTATCATGAGAAAAATAATTGACAGTCCTAAATATAATGTTAAAAAGCTATAAACAAAAAATTTGCAGACCCTTTCTATTTTGTTTCTGAGCTGAAACCCAGAACATTACAAATGTTTTAGTTCTTGGCTCAGACAGACTACAACCGACTTGAATGAAACACATTTTCTACTTTTTGCACAACCTCAATGGAGCATCTGGAATTTGTAGATGTTATATAATAATAGATAATTGCTATTACATCTTTAATTCAGGTTTGTAAAGAACTTGCATCAGCTGGCAGAAATTAAAAAATATTGACACATTTTCCATTAAGGACAGACATTGAAGACAGAAAATAGTTTCATTTTTTGACAACGTAAGTCCTTCAAAGATGACAGGATAAGAAAACGGACTCCACAAGAAAACTGGAAGCTTTATTGAGATAAGCCAAGGATGTCCAATCTTGGCAACTTTAAGATGTGTGAACTTCACCTCTCAGAATTCATGGCTGACTGGGGGATTCTGGGAGTTGACGTCTACAGGTCTTAAAATTACCAAGATTGGACACTGCTGAGATAGGCTCTATTAGCACAATTTTCAAGTTTGTGTTTTTTCTCCCATTCATCTTACAATGCAATATCAGAAAGGAGCCAACCTGAGTGTCTTCCTAAAACCTTCTTCTTCCCCAGGTTTAAGGAATGCTTCTGCCCTTTCTGTTTTTGTAAAAGCCTCTGAATATTTCACTCAAAGCCACTGCCATGACTCTCTGCTGACAATAGGCTGGGTCCTGCACATCACATGAGCTGGGCTCTTTCTGCAAGTGGAAAGAATGAATTGAACTAACAAAAAAAAAACCCCAGGAATTGTTTGCATTAATTTTCTGGATTTTACTTCGAAAGATATCATGCTGAAAAAGATCTTGGAAAGAATTCCAAGTGTAACCCTAGATATGAGGTATGGTTGCTTTTCAAAGAAATACAGGAAACACCCTAAAAATTAAATGCAATGCAGAGGAAGAATTATAACAGGCAAGGTGCACCATAAGGTTCAAAAGCCTATTGTAAAGTATGTGTAAGGTTTTTGTCCTTCTTCAACAACTCTGATGTTTCCTTTCACAACACTGCCCTAGTTCCAGTCCAAAAATGTAAGAGATCTTTTGTTTCACTTTGTTTCCTACATGAAAAATAATTTATTATTTAAGACTGTACTCTTTTTTTTTTTACAAAATTAATTTATCTTCATCTTGGGAAAGGATTTTAAAATTAAAATGAAGAACAGCAGTTACAAAATGCGTTCTTGTCTTTCATGTGCTCTAATGAGATTACAGGAATCTTAAAGTTAAAACATATCAGTCAGGCTTTTATCTATATTGAACTCTGTAAATAAACATAATACTGTTTATCCACAATATGTAATACCATGACTTCAGATGGCCAAAAACAACACTGCATAGAGCAATCTACAATATCATAAGGATTTGAATGATTATAGCTGCAGTATAATATTAGAGTTGAAATATTAAAATAAATATTGCAGTACCATACTGGATTAAAAGAAAATAACCTTTGAGATATTTTCAGTTGTAAGTCTGGCAATGTACAGATAATGATAATGTATCAGTATCATTACTACAGTTTAACAACTGCAGCTCTGTCTATTTGCAACAACTCTGTAGTATTTCCAAAGCAAAATGTATAATGATTTAAAATGTAATTCTGTAAGAAACAGAAAGAATTTACTGAAGTATAAAATCACATTATGAAATAAACTGAATAATGTGGTATAAAATGAATTCATTCACTAATAATATTGTTGCAATGGATACCGAATAATACAGTCTAAAAGCAAAAGCAAAAAGTATAGGTTTACATATTTTATTTCTTTTGGGGGGAAAATATATCTCATGAAATTAACACTTGCTAAAAGTCTGGTCAGTTCTAAATGTCAGAACTATTACATTTTTTTTTGTGACCACATATTCAGCAAGTCAATCTATTTAGTGGTGTTTAATAAAAGTCTGCACTAAATTTCTGTCTCCTTTGCAATTGCACAAACCATAAGACATGACACACTGTAACCACAAACTGCATGTTATTTCCTCACTGTCTTGCCTCCAGCTTAATCCCATTATATTTACAGGAATTCTTTAAAAATGGGCAAAATGACAGATTTGTGGATTAGAGAGTTTAACTGCTGAAGAAAGCCTCAATATACCGTGTACGCAGGTCATAGGAAAACTCCGAAGAAGTCTTTTGAATTATTCCAAATTAAGTAATCTTAAAGAAGTAAAACATCCTGTTAAAGATTTACTGATTACAAACAGGCTCAGAGCAAGTCCTGACCAAACACTTGGCTTTTCTACTTGCCAGAACTGTAAAGATGTTTTACACAGCAAATAACTGCCTATAGAAAATAACGTCTTTGCATACTTATTTATCAGGGAGGGTGCTTTCCGAAGGAAGAAACTGTTGACTCTAGAGGAGGAGTGTCCAAACCTTGGCAACTCTTAAGACCTGTGGACTTCAACTCCCAGAATTCCCCAGCTAGGTTTCTCGGGAGTTAAAAGTCCGTAAATCTTTAAAGTTATCAAGGTTATATGAACAACCCTTGCTGTAATAGAGTCTAAAAATGCCGAAGTGGTAATTAATCTAGCATAGGAGAGAATTCCGTACACGTCCAGAATAGCATAAGTCCCTTGAATGTGATCGTTTCTACACGGTGGCGCGTGGCTCTCTCACCAGATCCGCAGCTCTTCCTCACACCTTACTCACTGCTCAAGCCGCGGTTCTCCTCCCACTCCACCCAATCAGCCTCCAGGCGCGCCAGCAAAAGCTGCCCGGTGAAGGGCAAGGAGAAACTACACGCGCAAGGAAACCAAGCCTACCTGTTGATTTTCAGGGCAAAGGCTCTCCGATCGGAACTGGGCAGAGTAGCCATGGGTTTTTTTTCAAGAACGGCGGCGACTGCTCACTTAAAAGGCAGCCGAGCCGGGGCTGCTGTCAATTCGGCGCGGTAAAACTTCCGCATTTCACACCTTCCTCGTCGAAAGCAGCCAATGGGGAGGGCGCAGCTTCGGCAAGGATGGGCGCAAAGCTCCAATCGCTCTCGAAAGGCGCGAGGCGGTAGAGTCCCCGGGCGCTAGCGGGTTTATGGCACTTCGGGTTCCCCTTTTTAAGGGTGCATCGCAAGCTCCAATTTCGCTGAACTGATAGGCTTTTTCCCGGTTTGGCTAAGAACAGCCGAGAACAACAGCCAACCCCTAATGTTGCTTCGCCGCCTACCAGCCCGAGTTGGAACTTGCAAGAGGAAGCCCAGGAACAAGAAGTTGAGAATTGCACTTCCAGAGATATTTAAATCTCGCCTCGCTTAGGCGAAAGCAGTTTTAAAACTCTATGTATGAGCACTGCTGGCTGCTGCTACTACGGGAATATAAAGCCCAACAGACCCGGTTGAGGGTTTGAAACAACCCGCGCTGAGACCAAGCCTGGTTCCTAATGTATTATTATCTTCCTTCCGGCCCTGCAAACGACCAGCAAAACTCCACCCCGTTGAGATTCAACGATTATTATTATTTTTTGTATTCATATAACAATTTGCAAAGCCAGGGGAGTCATTCGTAATCGAAGTTCCAACCTTTGGCTGTGTCAAGCGCCATGCGGGTCGGTTAAAAGTGCGGTAGATGTCACTCTTGCTGCACTTAAATCGAGCGCCAGCGAGTCTTACGGGAAGCCCCATTTGTGGGATCGAGAATCTCCGAGTCCAAGATTCGGGTTTCAGTCAAAGCAGAAGAGGTGGTTTCTTTAATGACTCCTGGAGGGGAGACTTGAAAACAGGCTGCGGGGGTCCTTGGTGCTCTCTGAGCTTGGTTGTTTTCTTGCAGACGTTTAGTTACCCAACTAAGTAGCATCACCAGTGTTAGAAGGTGTGGGGTTTGGTCTCTGTTTAGAAACCCCACTCCCTTGTAGTTCTGATGGTGTTACCTAGTTGGGCAATGAAATGTCTGCAAGGAAACAAGCAAGCTCAGGGAGCAGCAAGGACCCCACAGTTCAACCCCAAGTTACAAATATTCTCTTCTATTGAGATGGGCTGTTAAGGAAGCAGCTGCAGCACATATTGAACCCCGAATTAACTTCAGTAGCTTGAATTTGTCACCTGAGACTGAGTTAAGAGCACCTGGTGTAAAGCACTGAGACAGTCAAATGCAAACAAATGATAGATTATCAGAGCAAATATAGATGTTTACGTCAACCATGCCCTTTGCCTGCCATGGGATCTGGGAAAAGAATGGGGGGGGGGAGGGGGCAATTGAAATGACATTGAATTAGGTCCATTTTACAATATAAGGACATTTTTTTAAAAAAGCAGAATATCTAGTATCTAATTTTCAATGGGTGTTTGGAGCAAGAATCTCCCTTTTTGTCCCAGCACTGATATTACCCATGTGTCACTGCCCTCTCACGTTGCAGTGGGACCAGTAGTGACACAGCATACCATCAGCTGACTTAATTTCTCACCTTTCATAAATGCTTTGAGTAAAGCCCAATGCCCAGTGAATAAACATAAACATCCTTGCTTTATCTGGATTATGATACAAAAGGAAATTATTAATCTGAAGTGCCATTTAATAAATTCATAAATATAACCAGTTATCTGTCAAGATTGTCTAATGTTTTCAAGATTATAACTGTCAACTGAAAAGGGGAATGTTTCTTTGGTGGGCAGAAGTGGATCAAGATCTATGAATAGATGCCTGCATAAGGGGCAGGAAATTAACAAGGTTTCCAACTGCTGGGCATTGAACAATATATATCTGAGTCTCAAATGGTCTATTGCTTCCCATAATAAATCAAAATACATGTATATGTAGATGTGATTGCAGCAGTAGCTTGTGGCAAAACAACAATTACTCTTCATGTCACTTTATAGCACTAGCAGTGCACAGAATTGCACAGTGTCCTTGTTCCTGTGTCCGGGAACAGAGTGTTCTTCCCTCTGTGGTCCCAGAAAGGGTTCAAGTTGAATGTTTTTTTCTGGAAGGCAGTGGGGTTAGAAAAAGCAAGCTCCCTCCAACGTCTAGTTCTTTCTGTGTTATAAAACAGAACATAAAAACTCTGAACATAAATTTCCTCGAAACATGAATCTCATAATAGGAAAGCACCTCTGATGCTTTACTGTGAACCTTGGAGATTGTCACTCTATACACCCCAATCTTTCCACCGTGTAGTGCTCTATGAAACAAGTGAGTATAGTGCGCCTGAATCTGGACGAAAGACTGAAGGCAGGTGGGACCTACAACCAGTGGTGGGATTAATTTTTTTTTTTACTACCAGTTCTGTGGGCATGGCTTGATGGGCATGGCAGGGAAAGGATACTGTAAAATCTGCATTCCCAACCCACTCCAGGGAAGGATACTGTAAAATCTCCATTTCCTCCCGATCAGCTGGTACTTGGGAGGCAGAGAATAGATGGGGGCAGGGCCAGTCAGAGGTGATATTTACCAGTTCTCCGAACTACTCAAAGTTTCCGCTACCGGTTCTCCAGAACTGGTCAGAACCTGCTGAATACCACATCTGCCTACAACATGTTGTCTTGTGGGTTGCAGGTGTCTAGGATTCTACCTCCAATGCATCCTCCCCCTCTGCTCCCTACCCAGGGCAAGCCAGCACTAATAGCTGCTGAGAAAGCTCATTATCCAGACTTCTACTTAGATGTTCTTCCCAATATTAATATATTACTTGAAAGTCCATTGAAACCTATTCATTCTGCTCTCTTGAGTGGAACCGCTGCTCGGAGTTCATAAGCAATGGCAACTGCAGAAAGAAAAAATCTCAAAACTATTCAGGGCTCCAGAATTTAATTTCAACTAATTTCAAAGTAATCCCACTACAAACTGAACTTCTCAAAAACAAACAACTTAAGGATTCTGCTATGCATTTTTCTTCTAGCTGGCTCAGAAATAGAACAGATTAGCTCAGATCAGTAGGAGTACTTATCCATTTATGAAACCCAAGACCTTTTAAGTATTTTACATTTCTTCAGTATGCTGGACACAGAGAGCGAGCCCAAACTCAGTTTCTGGTTTCCTTCCTTTTTTGTAATATATGCATGACAGATGGTTGGCCTTTTTTGTTCCATAAAGAAATGAGGAACATACAAGAAAAAATGTTCCATGCAGTAAAGGTGCCCAGACATTAAGAAAAAAAAGCTTTTGCTGTTAGAAAATAAGTTTGATCTTGTTGATAAGAGAATATTGAAACTGCAATCCTATAAATCTGTCATGTCAAATTTGAGCTTGATACATTTTGTGGCTTCTGCCCACACGTTTTGAACAGTGGTAATGCTTTTCTGTGAGAATATGTATGTCATTGTCATGATTTATTATTAATATTGCTTCTCATCTGGAATAGGAATTGAGCACAGCTCATATGAACACCTGAAAAGCAACTATGAAGTAAACTGGAAATCTATAATTCTATGCAATCTTTATTCTTGCCACACATCAGCATATAAACCACTTTTTCCATCTGTGTCTATGAATGCTTTTACAATATGACAGAACCATGTGTGGAAAAGGGCAATTCACTTTATTATCCTTTTTGAAATCAATGATAAGATCAGTCCGCACTTCTGTAATTGAATTATTTTCCCATTCTTTGTAAAGAAATATTTTTTTCTGTACTTTGAAACAAAAAAAAATGTAAGGGCAACAATTTATTGATGGCATGTAGGTGTCCAGTAAATATGAATATGGCAGTTCTACCGCTAACACCTAATACTGAACGCATTTGGGAGAAAAGGGGAATTATCAGATTTGATTAAAGAATGATATAAAAGTAAAAGTCACAATCAAGTGTAATAGAGGATTGATGAGAAATATAGGATTAATTCATTGTGAAAAGAAAATTTAAAAAATCAAATTCAAAGCATAGTTTTAATGAAGCATATGCGGGCTAATAAAGCTTGATTTACTAAATAAATGTATTAAATAAATACAAGTGGAGCTTTGTTTCAAAATGAAAGATCATTTTTCTCACCTCCACTTTGCAGACTTGGCTGTACATCAGTTTCCCAAGGTGCAATCGTTAAATTGATTTCAACACAATCAAGCAATTTGGGACATCCTAATTTACTGGGCCAGGTGCAATTTCAGGACACAGTATGGGCTGCTGTATGTAAGATAAATCTCCACCGCTTACGGTTCAATCATCATGTAATGCTTGGAATCTAGAAAACCTGGTCTTGCTGTCAGGACATAACTTTTTCCCTGGCTTAATAGATGCGCAATTAAGGTAAAGGTGTTACCCTGATCCATTTATTACAATCCGTTCTATTGCCTTTGCCGCAGAATGCAAAGAAAAATACCTATTGCTCCCTGGCTGAGTAGATACTAAAAACTTCGCTTTAGGTATCACAGTGGAAGCTTTTAAGCAGCTTAAAGTCTTAAAATTCAAGCTTCCCTCTACTGAGTCTCCTCCGTTTTGTTGCCTTACCGACTCAAAACTCTTTATACGGTTGAATGCAGGAAGGGCGGAGAAACCCCGCCCAGGGTAACAGGTTGCTTCTATCATTGCACGAAGCAAAGGAGCGCATGCGTACTTAGGGTAGGAACTTGTCAGACGAGAGGCGGAGTTACTACAGCGGGAGCCGAAGCACCGGCGGTAAGCGGAAGTGGGGTGGGGGGGAGGAAGCTGTTGGAAAAGAAATGCGTGGGTCGGAGGAATTTAGAAATGCATTGTTTTGGCTTGGTGAATTAACCCCAACATGAGCCTTATCGAGTGTCTATCTGGGCTTACAGAGAAGCTCGATGGGGTTGAATAGGTTCTCGCGGTGCTTTATTGTCATTTCTTCAGTTTCGCGCGAAACAGCCCCATTCGGTCTGTCAGAAAGTCTCTCGCTCGGGGACGTCCCAAGTCTTGGCTACTTTGAGACTTAGGGACTTCAACTCCCACAATTCTCCCGCAAGCATGGCTGGCAGAGGAATTGTGGGTGTTGAAGTCCGCAGGTCTAAAAATGACCAAGGTTGGAGGTCCTCGCTGTAGCTCAAGGGAAAATTGGATGAAGGTGTGTCTCCTGTTTTCTACAGCTGTTGGTTTTCTGAAAATGCATAAAATGGTCGGACTGCATCATTGTCTTTGTGATCCTTTTTTCCTTGAAAAGAGACTT
Source organism: Sibynophis collaris (assembly GCA_036250565.1). NCBI lineage: Eukaryota > Metazoa > Chordata > Lepidosauria > Squamata > Sibynophiidae > Sibynophis > Sibynophis collaris. The sequence goes on from JANHFK010004196.1 coordinate 356,669, forward strand.
TGTTGAGGTCAAGCCATCTTGCAAGCGATTCGTGATGAGCCACGTTTGATCTTCAGGCTTTCTTAAGGGATTAGGGTTGCTTAAAAGTAGTGTTTAAACCTGCATTCCTCATTCTATATGATGAAAGAGGGAGAAGCCAAAGGATGCTCCTGTTTGGAAGTTCATAGAAAGAAAAAAAACAGTATACCAAATATACTGTAGCTATTTGTCCCAAAGGTGTTTTTTCAAGGGGCAACTGGACTTTCTGGGTTTTCTTTGAAAAAGTTTGCTTTTCATCTAAGAAGCTTCTTTAGCTCTTTAAGCACTTTTGGGACAATCGTGACTTGGATGACTCAGAATCTCCATAGACATGTAACTACTTGTATTTTTCTCTCCTCCTCCTCCTCCTCCATCCCTCTGGGTTCCTGGCTTCAATATTTTACTGAAATCTAGACCTGAGACTTTTTACATAGTATTTCTTAAATGTTATCTTTAGTTTGACAGGTGAGAGATGGAAAGTTCATTTATGGATGATGAAGAGGATTGCCCTGAATTGATTCCCATAAAGGAGCCAGCAATAAAGGATAATGTAGAAGAATCTAGTAACAACTTTAAGATTCCTGTTACTATCATCTCAGGATATTTAGGTAATAAATGGTAGATTGACTCTGATTTGTCACATTCTTGGTTTTTAATGAAGAATTACTTTATTTGAACTTTTTTGTCATAATAATAAATGGATAGCAATTTTAGGAATGAATGTTATGGCCACACAGAATTTTTGCATCTCTGCAGGTGCCTTCTACTCTGAAGAATAACAGAATAATTTGGGGGTTAAAATGAACTTCATTAGAAATTTTCCTTTCTATGAGGTTATTTCTTGATAAGATGTGGTGATATGGCAAGCATACCTCAACTTTCAAGACATATCTTCCCCTAGACACAAAAGAATAAGCAGAAGCCGGATAAGAATATGAATCTTAGATTTTTGAATATCTAATATAAATTCAAATAATAATAATCCCAATTAAATAAATGAGGGAGAATGATATAATAATGATATGGAAAAGAAACGAGAGAATGCACCAAAACTTGTAACCAACTGAGACACTGTATGTTTGTTAAGCTAACCTTAATTTTGTCAAATTCACTGATCTTTCTTATTTGCATAGTGGGCTTCACATATTTATTTCAAATATTCAGGTAAGAAGACCTACAAGACTTCTCCCATGTTCTAGAACAGTGATGGCAAACCTATGACACGGGTGCCACAGGTGGCACTCGGAGCCATATTGGTGGGCACACGAGCGTTGCCCCAGCTCAGCTGC
>JANHFK010004196.1:368503-382762 GCA_036250565.1 Sibynophis collaris
GTGAGTTTTTAATGCCCGGCGGAAAAGGCGAAGGTCCGTCATCGTTCGTAGGTCGGGGGGGAGGTCGTTCCAGAGAGTCAGTGCTGCCACAAAGAATGCTCTGCCTCTGGGGGCCGCCAGCCGACATTGCTACGCCAGATCTATTAATCCTCCTCTGTCTTATCTATCTATGAATCCCATTTAATCATAAAAAGAAGCAAGAAATCTGTAGAAAAAGGAAACTATATATGTTTTTTCTCCAGAAGAAAAACCCTGTAAAGTAGATAGGCTGGAAATGAGTGATCAACCCAAAACCCAACATAAATGAGTTGAGTTTTGAGTCCTAGTCTCCTTAGCAAAAGTTCAAGAATTAATCATTGTATTACATTGGCTCAATACATAACAATCATTTTGGAGAATTTGTGCAACAATGACATTTCTCTATGAATCTCTAAATTATCATATGAGGCAGTTGATCTGCCTCTTTGAGGGTTCTTCTTGCAGGAACTTGAAATCAAGCATTGCCTGTAGCTATTTTAGTTCTTTGGAAAGTCCTCCCTGCTGAATTTGAGGAGCATCTGAAAACACGCCCTGTGCGTTTGGTTTTCCTGTTGAACATTTTAAATTAATGTTTAATGTTCTAGAAGTTGTGGTTTTATATTATAATTAAACTTCCAGAAAGCCTTGTTAATTCATAATATATAAAGTCTATTATTATTGTTTTTGCAAGGATCAGTTTAAACATAGGAATCTAAATTTTGTCAAGTGGATTGTAAATTATTTCTGATCATAAGTATTCTATCTTTTTTCTTCTCTTCAATAATGTTAGCGCAATAAATGGAGTTGCCAACATTTTAGAAACTCAACGCTCAAGGTAATTAAAACCATACTAAATTAACAACTTTTCCTACTGTTGTGAATAATATACATTAATCTGAAAAGTTTATTTTATTCAGGAATATACAGTATGAACAATTTAGTACATTGTTTGCATAATTTTATATAATTACATACTTTTTATTTGGCTATACAGATACTCCCATCTGGTTGAAAAAAATTGAGGTTTTAGTGCATCAGGATGGTAAAACGTATTAGTGTGGGTTTGTGTGCGTGAACATGCTTCAAGTCAGGTTGATTTCTGGTGACTTCCTGAACAAGTTACAGAAATTGTTTGCCATTTATTTCCTCCTTCGTAGGACTTAGAGAAAAACGGCTGACCCAAGGTCATAGCTGTCTTGAGTTCCTACGGCAGGATTAGAACTCAGTCTCCTGTTTTTAACTTAGTGAAAGCATATGATTAGATATAATATAATACATTATCTAGTCCAATCCTTAGCTGGCCATTCAATCTCCAGCAGATTTCAAAACATTGTTTCTGGACCCTTGGACAACTAGGTACATTTATAATTAAACTGAATAGAATTTATGTAACAAAGCAAATTGGATTTTATTAACTATAGAATGTATCTCAAGTAATTAATAACCTTACTGTTTTTATATTGTATTAATTAATTAAAATTTAATTTTACTAAATTGATTAAAACTAAAGTGTATAAATTTTATTAATTAGTTTGGAAAAAAGTACATCAATAAGAAAATAGTATATCAAACGCCTTTCTTTTTATTCTCAACCCCTAAGTAGTAGTTGATATAAGCAAAGCCTTAAACATTTCCCAAAACAAAAATGCAATTGATAGAGAGATCTAAAGGAGTTATGATTGCATTCTGAATTCTTATAATGCAGTGTTTAAAAATTTGCTAACATTTAAATGTACTATAGGCAGTCCTCAACTTATGACCACAATTGAGCCTAAAATTTCTGTTGCTAAGCAAGACAGTTGTTAAGTGAGTTTTGTCCCATTTTGCAACCCTTTTGCCACAGTGCTTAAGGGAATCATGCAGTTGTTAAACAAATCTGGCTTATCCCATTGACTTTGCATGTCTGAAACAAGTTGGGAAGGTTGCAAATGGTGATCACATTACCCCGGGACAGTGCAACTGTCATAAATACATGCCAGTTTTTAAGTGCCCAGATTTTGATCATGTAACAATGGGGATACTATAATGGTTGTAAGTGTGAAAAACCATCATAAGTCACTTTTACAATGCCGTTTTGACTTAGTGTTCAGCAACTAAAACGAATGGCTGTAATTCAAGGACTACCTGTATATTGCTGGATAGGAATATGTAGCCCTTTAGATATTGCTAGTTAATAATAAAAGCTGTAAACATCAGTACTTGCACTTTACATATTTTCTAAAAGAGTACTAATTCAGGAAGGAACAAAGCACAACAGATGTTAACAGAAGAATGTAGGCGATATCACATAAGTGTTCATTCAATTTAATGCAAATAAAGTTATTGTGTAATTTTTCTTATCTAAAGATGCTAGAAGGCATATGATCTAATCCTGTATTGACTTAGATTATTATTACACTCATTTTTCCCTTATATAACTTGTTCTAGAAAATATTTTTCCAAAAGTATATGCAAATTTATAACAGAGATAACATTATACAACAGGTTGCAAAGAACCTTGTAGATATCACTTATGAAGTGCAATACACATATTTTGCCTGACAGCAAATGTTATGAAATAATTTTTTGTAACTTACTCACCGCTAATACTGCATTTCCAGTATTCCATTTTAATCCCATTAACAGGTCCATTGATACAATTTAATTAGAAATTCAGATCTGCTCCAGGTTGGAGGATTTATGTCCTGCTGTTAAACAGTTGCTTTATGAACATTCTTTTCTGTAGTGACTGTCATATTGACTTTTAGGGATTACAGTCTTTGTCATTCTTTCTTTTGTTGAGTTAGGAAGGTGGAGTGGAATGTGTGAAATAGTTTCAGCAATTTAACACTCTAACTCAGTCTTTCTCAATCTTGGCAAGTTGAAGATAGGTGGACTTCAATTCCAGAATTCGGAATTGACTTGACTTCTGGGAGTTGAAGTCCACCCATCTTCAATTTACCAAGGTTGAGAAACACTGTTGTAACCTGACATTCTCTAACTTAAAGCTCCCTGAATCAATACTGTAGCTTTTCTTAGTGCGCTATCGCCTGTTTATCGTCATAATTATTCTGCCAGCATGACATATTGTAAAGTGTAGTAGTATTAAATTTAGATTTTTAAAAAGTCTCTACCTTCAAAACTAGCATTAGAAATTGTGTGGGGATGACAAACCATTCATAAATTCTAAGGATATTGTTAAAGTGTCCACAGTGAAGGTAATTATTAAGCACTCTTTGCGATTTCTCATTTTCCGGACTTTGCTTTTTAAAGTGAAAAGTCGGTTTAGATATTTCTGAATAAACTTTACAGTAAGAGAAGTGTCCGTGTTGTACTGACTATGCTGTATGAATTTCCTGACAACAAAGAATTGTTGAGGGCTCTGTGAAGTTTCTTACATTCCTACCAATTTAAGCGTTAAAGTAAACCATTCCTGCAATGCTAGAGAAACTGAAAGAAGAAGATTGACTTTTCTATGAATAGTAATTGATAAAATAACTCATGCTTTCAATGGGAATGACTATAAGAATAACAAATCTCTAGTGCTCTGCGGGAACAACAATGAAAACAAATATTCTGTATTAATTTTTAAACTGAATGCTTTTCCTTGGTGTGCCTTAAGTACAAAACCAACCAACCAAAATTGGTTGAATTAAATCAGGATTACTGAAATTGTAAGGATCAAATTGTAGTTTCAAATTCTAATTTATTCTCAAATCATCGCAGTTCCCTAAATTTGGACATCGCATGCAACTAAGGTTCCATGTGAAACTGAATGCTTGGCTTTCCATATTAGCACAGAAGTAAAGGGGAGGAAGATATGGAGAAGATACACACACTTCTATTCACTTTTCGAAAGTTTTTCAAGAATTCTCCAAGCATTCAGAGAGGCTGACCGGAAAGAATAAAAGGCTACAGTGGAGAGGAGCAGTCACAGGAAAATACCATTGAGCAAGAGGCCGTTTTACTATATCCATAAAGTTCTTTTTAAAAGACATACTTTTATTTTTTTTTCTCCTAGAGTTGATCTCTCTAATGTGTTAGACCTGCATGCTTTTGACGGTGTATCTGGAAAAAGGTAAGATTATACGTTGCTCTTTGTTTTAGAATTCAACTTTTATTTCTGGTACACCCTGATATTGACAATTGTCCAGATTATGTTTTGTGTTTGCAATGCTATGGTGTTAAATATATTGTCCTTATAAGTTTGCAGCAGAAACTTCAGCTCGAAGAACAACCTCATCCACATCTAGATAAGGTGAGCAGTAAATGCACTAAGTGTGACTGATTAAACTTTCGTTAATTGTATGTATGTGCTTTTTTATGTTGCTTTCCCTTCATCGTTATATCAACTCCCTGAGGTAAACCAGATCCCAAAATCAACCTCAAGGAAGACTAGAAATGTGCTGTATTGGTTAATTATAATAACAGAATTTTGCAAGTCTGTGCTTTTCCTCCTCTCTTGTATCAGGGATACAAGAAAGAATGCTACCAGATTCAACAGCTATAGCACTTAGACTTATACACTGTTTCATAGTGCTTTACAACCCTCTCTAAGCAATTTACAGTGTCAGCATATTGCTGCCAGCAATCTGGATCCTCATTTTACTGACCTTGGAAAAATGGAAGGCTGAGTCAACCTTGAGCCGGTCAGAATTGAACGGCTGGCAGTTGGCAGAATTAGCCTGCAATATTGCATTGTAACTACTTCATCACCACAGCTCAAATAATAATGAGATGGGAAATAAAAAGTAAGAGATTAGATTTTGGATTTGAATACTTTCTAACAGATTCAACCCCCATCTGCCTGGATGGATTGGATGATAGGTCAGAAAAAAGAAAAAAAACTGCCCTCAGTACCAGTCTTACCTCTCTGCTTTCTTTACTTTCTTCATGCAAGTTGATTCTTGGGCAAGAGAGGGGCAACCTTTCCTGTTTTGCCTGAAGGGAATGTTTTTGTCTGTGCAGGCAGTGTTGCCTATTAGTTGCCTTCTTTATTGGAGGATGTGTGAGGTAGATAGCCTATGTTCAGCCATACTTTGCAACCATTCTTAGTGGAATGCCTCCAAGAGTTTGTGATGGATTCAGTCTCCCTTCCCTCTTGTTAGATCATCTTGTTAAGCATAAAATGTGAACAGAGAAGCTAGACCCCCAAACATCTATGTGAATCCTTGTCTTCCCTTATGAATCAGCCTGTGCTAAATAGGTACAGTTAGATACCACATGGAAGACATTGGATCAAGTCATCCAAGGTATTGATTGGTCAGTGTAAATTTTTGTTGTGGGATGTTACTCCCAGCCCTCTGAGAATACCTCTGGAGAAACTTACTTTTTCTCCAAGTGGCTGGCCAGGAACAAAGGTCAGTGTTTGCTCTGGAGACCCAGGGAACTGTCCTTTAAGTATTGACAAAGATCAGGTCAGAATTGACTTAGCCACTTAAAATTAGCTTTTCTTATTTTGACCCCTCTGTGCTCATTTCGCTAATAAATGTAGCGAATTGGAAAGTGGAGTTAAATTAGGCCTAATGTGTAATCTGGGGAATGGTCCTAGACATATGGAAGACTGGAAGATACTTGTATGTATTTGTTTTTTTTAAGAGAATAAAGTCCAAAGTCTTAAAGTGGCCAAGATTGGTCACACCTGCTCTAATTTTAGTCATTTCGCAAGCTAAAACTGGCCTTGCAAAGGAAGATTAGGGCCCTGTTCCTTGTAGAAGGCCAAGTTCCTGATAATCTGTTTCACAGTTTTATGACAAATAGGTAATGTTTTAGGGCGTGCTATAATAATATATATACCCTTTTTAATTTATCTGTGTTTCAAAGATTTAGCTTTTTTAAAGGTTTCTAAATAGTGTTAATCTGAATCTTGCTTTATGAGGCTCATCTTAACTTATTTAGGATAGTTGAAAGAAAGTGCTTTGTTTCTCATGAAAGCAGAATTTAAGTGGATTAAATGGAAAGTAGTGTAAGAAAGGATGATTCTAATTTCAAAAAACTTGTGTAGCAATGTGTTATACTACTAAGTGGGATTCTTTGGTAGCATCCTGATTTGAAACTGTGCCAGTACAATTGTGTTTTGTCTATGCCGAAAATACAGGCATGCACTGAAAGTATGTGTGCATTTAGTTATTGCATTTAGGATTCTAAATGGTTACAATTTATTATGGAAAGAAATTTATATGATCATCAAGTATATAGTTCAAGAAAAATATGTAAAGTAATTTTTATGTACTATTACATACATTGCATTGCATTGCATTGCATTACATTAATTTGCAGATTCCATGGATTACTAATATAGAATTTTTATTATTAGAACATATTTTGCTTTTACTAAAAAACAGAATATACCAATTTTTATCTTATCAATTTTCAGAGTATTGTAACATCTACTTTTGAAGTGCTGGGAAGTGCAACTGAAGAAGACCTAAATGTGTTTATTCAAGTAAGTGCTGTATTATTTGCATGAAAAATCCAAATTATTTCATACTTTTTTATAGACTAATGCATTCTGGACTTTAAAAAAGGAAAACGATTTGAAAAAAACTTGGCTTCCCCCCCTCCCCAAAGTTTATTTTATTATGAATGTATAATTCTTCCTATCATTTTTTTATCTCTTTTAGAATCTGTTGTGGGAGAAAAATGTAAAAGACAAGAAAGGTAACCCCATGGAAGTAATAAGACTAAAGGTTCAGTACTCCGTATTATCATTCTTATTTTCAAAAATGTTACTGTTTTTATTTGAATGCAGAAAGTGGTTGAATATGGAAAGGGGTGTATGCTAATTTGGAGTCATCATGTGGTGCTCAAACACTAAAGGGCTAAAATTCTAAAATTCTGCTCTGTGTATTTCAGCCATATGTGGCTTTTTCATCAAAGTTTAATAATATCAAAATGTCTGTACTTGCAATTTCTGTACCTTCTGGAAGAAATGTATGCTATAATTTCTTCATGCGCAGACATTACACTAATTATGAGAGAAGGAACTCTTTCATGATCTTTACAACTATAGATAGTCCTTGTCTTATGACCAATTGCTTAGCGCCCATTTGAAGTTACAACACATCATGCCAGGGGCACATTTCAGGTGCTCAGCAACAAACCTGCATTTATGGCTGTTTGCAACATCCCGCAGTCAGATGACCAAGTCTTTTTTTTGCCAAAACAGCATTTACTTCTGGTTTTTGGCAAAAGTGGTCCATAGCAAACAATTGGTTTGCTTAGCAATTCTGCAAAAAAGGTCGCAAAATTGGTGACCCAAATGGGTTACCCACTTTACAACTGTCAGGACTTACAACCATAATGGGCAGTTGTAAATCAAGGATTATCTGTACACGGTTATTATTATAGATGTTATGAAAATGTAAGTTATATAGTTTGTACCACAACAGACATTTGCTTAATTACTTATGCTATGCTATCCCATCCTATGTTAGGCAGTGAAGAATATTTATACATGTAGGCCTCCCTTTAGGGTTAATATAGCATCCATTTATTTATTTATAAAATTTATAGGCCACCCATCTTATCTCAAAGTAACTCTGTCCTTCACTGTTAAGATGAAAGCAATCAATTCCTTTTACGCCAAGGGTCTTAGAATATGTTTTATTGATAGATTCTCTGTATAGTATTTCTAAACTTTATATTCAATTTATAGAAGCCTTCACTAGCCACTTTGCTAATTTTTATTTTATTTTCTAATCAGGGATTGGTGTCTATCAAAGATAAATCTCATCAGGTGATAGTTCAGGGTGTTTATGAGCTCTACGATCTAGAGGAAACAACTGTGAAATGGAAAGAGGATGAACGAATTAATCGATTGGTCTTAATAGGTAAGAATATGGGCATTACCTATGCCGGTTATATAAAACTATTCTACCAAAAAATGGAAACATAATCAGTATAATTGTTCTTGATACAATCATACAGAAAATGAATTAAAACCCAATTTCTAAAGAGATATCCTGACATTTGACAATACTAAACTTTGAGTTTCATTGACATTAATTTCCTTTTTTAGTAACTTTATAATGTGTGTGTGTGTGAACATTTTGAAAAACAATTGATTCTGCATCCAAATTGATTTGCTTCCATTTTATTGTTATTTGAATATGTTCTGAAAGCAGTTTCTGAATAATATATGACAATCTTAGACAGTTCTTAGTCTAGGTGTAGTTGGAAGCAAAATCGTATCTTAGATTTTTTCCATTCTCATATAAAGCTTTTGTATATTTTAAAAGGTATGGTTTTCAACCAACCATGTTTCAATTACGATATTATCCCTATGAACTGCTGAGAGTTCCTTGGGATTACAGTGGTATATAAATATAATAATAAGCAATACCTAAATGAAGCCAAGAATAGAAAGCAGCTGTTTATTTATCATGTAGATTTCTAATGCCACTCAACAAAAACAGAAGGAACATGCAGACAAGGAATGCTGAGTTACCCTCCTATCTATATCTTAATATAGATATACATTTATTTAATAATTTGTTTTGCTGGTTTTTAGCAGCACTACATGCATTTATTTGGACCTCACACAGTACCTTCCTGTTAGCCATTAGAGCAGCCCAACTGTTTTCAGGAACCTGCATCATCCTGAAGAAAGCACATAGTTTTTAACACTAAATTGATAAATAATGATATAGTTGAGATTTTGCATTGAGTTAAAATAATCCTATTTCTTCCTTATATCATAAAAGCAGATGAAAGTATTTTGCTTGGCATGGTTTTTCCTTTATTAACTAAGCATTAATTGTATAACATCAGCAATTCTCTATCCCTTTCTTGATGCTTTTAAAAAAAATAAAACTTTGTTTTATTATATTAATAAAAATAAAAGAAAAAAACAATGAAGGATAGGAGAAATAGTATTCTCATTTGTATGAACTGTTCTTGTTAACCCTACTCCACTTTTTAAGTGATTAGTACAACTTGCATCTGCCATAGTCTACGTGTAGTTCAGGACTAAGAGTTGAGTCAAATTCCTAATTTGTAATCATTTGTTGATGTTTTCATTGCATAGTAGCATTGTTGATTGGGTAGACTACTTCTTAGAAAAAAAAAACATTGCCAGAGGGTTAAGATCTGCAGTTGTTCTTGGATTTCCACAGAGTTTGCAACTAAGGTAGCTCTAGAAAGTTTCTTAGGAATAATTTAAAGCATAATAGCTTTTCCTTCACTAATTTAGTAGAAATTTAGATAAAAGGCAAATGTTCCTGCAGCACAAGCTGGGAGAAGGAATATTAGAACTAGAACTAAGCCAGTCTTCTATGGAATAAGAATGTGTGTGTGTGGGGGGGGGACGGGACGGTGGGAGTGGCATTTGAGGGACATAACTCTTCATTCAAGCAATTCCCCCAGCATAGTCAGGACAACAAGCAGATTGAGCAGTCTTGTCTTTGCAAGAAAGTAACTGAAGTAGACTTCATGAGACGAAATGGATCCATACCGACTTGCTGGGGCTTTCCTTTATCTCTTTATCATCTGGTTTTAATAATTATTTTGGTAAGCATTGGTTGTATTTCAGGAAACAGTAATGCAAAGTATTGTAAAATATTAAGAAATGTTTTCAATTTTATGTTATTTGTCCCTAGGAAGGAACCTGGATAATGATATCCTTAAAGATCTCTTCATAACAACTGTGACCAAAAGAGAGGAAAATAGTTGATACCAGCTTCTGAGGAAAAGTCCTTTTTGACCGTGCATTTTTTACCAAGGCATTATTAAAATATTTTGGACCTATTTTTCTTTTTTAATAGTTGAGCCTTATAAAACTATATCCCATATATAGAGTATCAAGTCTGAATTTATCTAGAATTAGTAATTAATAAAAAATATATGTGTATGTCCTTGAAATGTCACTTCTCCAGTCTTTGTTCAGAAAGATTCCATTATTTTTTTTAAAACACACACACACAAGTTATGGGAATGTATTCTGTACCTCTTTTCCTTCCTCTAGACCAGCGGTTCTCAACTTGGGGGTCGCGACCCCTTTGGGGGTCGAACGACCCTTTCACAGGGGTCGCCTGAGACCATCGGAAAACACATATTAATTAAAACACATAACAATTTTATGGTTGGGGGTCACCACAATATGAGGAACTGTATTAGGAAGGTTGAGAACCACTGCTCTAGACCATGTTTGATGAACAGGTGCTAAGATTGAGTAAATTTATTGCAGTAAATTAAACTTTGACTAGGACTATCCAATACAACCTTTACCAACTTGGAATTCTCCAGATGCATTCGGCTACAATACCCATAATTTTCAGCCAATATGGCCAACAGGTAATGGAGGCTGTTCAGGAGTATATCAGGATAAAGATTAGGGAAGGGTGCTGTAATGAATGTTGAAAATTGTTTCTTTAGAGCAGGGGTGTTTAACCTTGGCAACTTTAAAACCTGTGGACTTCAACTCTCAGCATTCCCCAGCTATCATGAACTCACAGCTCAAATGTGAATAGATTTTAGTTTTAACACACTTCTGTTTTTTAAAGAATCGGGATGCCTTAACAAAACAAATGAGGATGACACAACTTTATTTTAAGAGTAGGAGCATGAGCCTCTGCTTGAAAGGAAATTTGAACCCCTCAAAGGTAGGGAGCATGGCTAGTTCTTTAAAGAGAGAAAAAACTTGGCCAGTGATTTCTCTCTTTCCCTCCCTACCCCTCTCTCTCAGAAAAACATTCATTTGTCATCCTTTTCCATTGCGCTGCAAACTCTGGTTTCTGTTCAGTTGCCTAATTGGAATAATAACTAGGGATTGGACTACCATCCCAGGCACTGACTTCCTGAGTCTCTTAAGGCAGCACTTGTTACTTCTTTGGAAGACATAGATACATAGGACAAATGGACCTAATAATAAAGCACTATTTTCTTAACTCTTAACTAGTGTATCAGATTTCACATAAATTTTAATAAAGATATAAAATCTACTTTTCAACTTTACCAGTTGTCTGACTGATTTTCTCATCCTCAGGGTAATTATTGTTCTGTCAGTGGAAGTGGCTAGTTGACTTTGGGTGATCTTTAAAATCAGACTTGTTCTTAAAGTGAAATTCTAAACATTTAGTAAAGAATAAGATCCATTGGTATCATTGCAGTAAAATTTCATAAGACCAGGTGCCCAGTACTTCTAATCCAGGGACTTGAAATATTTCAAAACAAGAATGTTATTTTCTATTTTTTAATGTGATAGGAAAATAATACATTTTGGTGAATTGGATAAGTAGGTTATTTCTTCAGTTTGACTATTTAAAAAAATATATATTACTGGATAACTGCTTTAATATGTTCTATTTCTAGAAAGCTTTAAATCTTGGTGAATTTTGTAATTCAGCCAATTATAGATGAGCAAGGTATGGTTTGAAATTAAAATTCAACCCTAAGTGATGTTACAAGACGGTAGATGTCTTATTGCCTGACTGATGGGGTAAAAAACACTTTAAAAAAATAATTCATTACTTTTACAATGTAGTGCAGTGGTGTTTTATAAATAAACTTGTTTCATTTAGTTTAATGTTGATGAATGTACACATAAAAAAAAAGAATTTTGTAAATGTTACCATCCACTTCAAGCTTTGTAATCAATGCACTGTTATGCAGAGTAACTTAATTCTAATTCTATTTTTAAACACAAATATATTAGAAGCACATGGCAGAATTTACAATGAAAGAACTACAGGGCTGGGTTGGGTCAGTGCTGTTAGCAGATCAGCTGAGCAAAAAATTCTGTTGAATTTTCTGCACCAAGTTTTCTCTTTCTCGCCTTTTTATTATTTTGGAGTCTAGGAACGAAACTAATTGATGGATAATAATGTTTTTCCTGGCACGAATAAATAATGCTTTCCTGGATTTATTGTATTTACCTATTGTATGTGTAATATATTTTCTGTAATACATTTTAATATATTTTGACCTCTTCATTTACAGCATAGGCAATTGACAGGAATTTTAATGTTGGGGCTGCTTTTTTTTGTTGGTTTGTTTATGGATAAGGTTTCCCCCCCACCCTCTATTTTTTAAAATTAAAAAGGTTCTTTATCTGTACCTGTAAAGTGCTGTCCCTCCCATGATTTGGGGGAAAAAACGTTTCTTCATCTATTGATTCTTCCTCCACCTTGTATAACACCTGGAATACCAGGTTTATTTTTCCCACTTCAAGAATAAGCCGTTGGTTCTTCACCTGAGTGTTCAATTTGCTTTGCTTTCTAAAAATTGCCATTGCCTGGAGGCTCTTTTCCAGAATACTCTGCAATTTTGGGACTGTAAGCCACCAGAAAATAGGATAGATCTTTCAGCCAAGGTTAATTTAACAAAACAATGGAGTATAAAAAAAAACCTTTTCAGAATTCTGAGCCCAATAATGTTTTTTAAGACAGTTCCTACTTCTTCCATACAAATATTGCAGTTTTTTTTAATTTCAGCCCAACGGCTGGTTGGATTAAGTTTTCTGGAGCATAGCTTTACCATTAACCATGTTATCAAGGGTTGATGGACTAGAACGCATCATATGGCGAGCCATGCCATGCCCCTCTTTAAGACCCCATTCACACGGGACACCTTGCATAGGACTTCTGAATCCACCTTCTTATCCGACATTCCTCTCTTGAGTCAGATAGGAAAGGGGGGTGGGGGGTCACCTCCGATGCGCTCCCTCCTTCCCCAGGGATAGGAGCATGCCAATGGAAAAGGAGACCCTCCCTCTTCAGATGACAGGGAGGGTAGAAACAGGGCAATAAAAGACCCCCACAGCCTCGAAGCTGGGTCACTCGGTTGCACCGGCTGCGGGTCCTCCTCGCCCCTCTTTCGTGGCCGCGTGGATCTTCCCTTCCTATGAGCCCATCCGGCGAGGAAGCCTTTGAGGACCATCTCCGAGGAGGTCGGAGTACAGATGGGGAAGAAAGTCCCGGCGTCTTGGGCGAAAGTAGCCGGGGACTCTGGACCCGTCCCAAGGAAACTCGTAGAGGCGGCGGCGGAAGCAGCCAGCCCACCGGAGCCACGGTGGCGGCTGCAGCGGCGACGGCCCCCGAGGGTCTGGCCAAGCCCCCTTACTCCTACATCGCGCTGATCACCATGGCCATCCTGCAGAGCCCGCAGCAGCAGCTGCCTCTGAGCGGCATCTGCGCCTTCATCCGCGGGCGCTTCGCCTACTACGGCCGGCGCTTCCCCGCCTGGCAGAACTCCATCCGCCACAACCTCTCGCTCAACGACTGCTTCGTCAAGGTGCCCCGCCAGCCCGGCAGTCCCGGCAAAGGCCACTTGTGGCGCCTCCACCCGGCCTCGCAGGGCATGTTTCACAACGGCAGCTTCCTCCGGCGCAGGCAGCGCTTCAAGCGGCCCGCGCCCTCCGCCGCCGGGATCCTGCTTTTCCCGCCTCCCCATAGTCCTTTGCTGCCTCCGGCGGTCGGGCTTATACCCGCCTGCTCCTCGCCGGAAAGAAGAGCGGGGCCTCCCCGAGGGGCCGTGCAAACGGGGAAAGGGCGCCATGGTCCCGGGGAAGAAGAAAAGGAGATCGACAGCAGCAGCAGCAGGTGCTCCTTCAGCATCGAGAGCATCATGAAGACGGCGCCCGCCCTGGTGCAGCTGAGCGCTTGGATCCCCTCTTCTGCCGCCGCCATCTGCGACCGCAGCCCGGCTCTGTTCTCCCGCCCGGAGCGCCTCGTGACCTCGTGGAGGACCTTGCTGGCTCCCGGCACCGGTCAAGGTCCTGCAGCGCTGTTCTCGGGTCACTCGGAATTGACCCTCAGCCCGTCTCCTGCCTTTTAGAACCGCGCTCCCTTTCTTACCGGACTTTGCAGACGGCAGTTTCAAGGATACGTCGGATCTTTAATCTGACCTCCGATTGCTCTGCTTTAGCAGCCCCCCCCTCCAAAACTGAAGAGGTTGCTCCTTAAATTCTGAAAGTCACTTTCCCGGTCTCCCTCTTTCGTACCACGCAGATGAGTGCGTCTGACTACCCTCCTGCATAGCATCCTACATAAATTCCATCCTTCTTCAGGCAGTGGACTGAGCAAAGTTTACATGTGCCCAACATCTAAGGATCCACTTTAAGGCAGTATTGAAGTGAAGTGTGACTGAACTAAAAAAAGAGAAAGAAAGCAGATTATCCTTCTGATTTCTAATCAGAATTGGATTGGAGCTGAATTCATGTCAACGGATCGCTTCATTGATTGTCAACATATTGCTTAGCACATTGTAAGCCGCCCTGAGTCTTCGGAGAAGGGCGGCATATAAATCAAATAAATAAATAAATAA
>JANHFK010004197.1:41067-56349 GCA_036250565.1 Sibynophis collaris
ATCCAAACCCGCACGGCTTCCAAACACCGGGACATCACTTCCACGGCCTCGTTGGGGCGGTCAGGGGTAGAAAGGTATAGCTGAGTATCATCAGCGTACTGATGGAATTCTACCCCATGACCGCAGATGATCTTGCCCAGCGGCTTCATATAGATGTTAAACAGGAGGGGCGAGAGGACCGACCCCTGCGGCACCCCCCAAGTGAGGCATCGAGAGGTAGACTTCGGCCCCCCTGTCATCACAAACTGTGTCCGGTCAGAGAGGAAGGAGGAGAACCACCGTAAAACAGTGCCCCTCACTCCCAATTCCTCCAACCGACGCAGCAGGATACCATGGTCGATGGTATTGAACGCCGCCGAGAGATCTAATAGGACCAATATCTTGGCATAAGGCATTCAAACTAGGATGGTGTATGGACTAGGACTGGGGAAGCCCAAATCCAAGATCATCGCCATAGAAACTGGCTTTTGAGCCATAGAAACTGGCTTTTGAGCCAGTCACTCAATCTTGACCCAACCCACTTCACAGGGTTGTGAAAATAAATTAAAAGATCATTCCCATGTAAATTGCCTCGAGCTGCTAGAGAAAAAATGATATAAATCCCAAGAACAGCAACAACCATGCAAACATGGTTCATACAATAATCTAAGTAAATTATATTGTGAATCTGTATGTTAGATAAATCAAGCTACTGAAACATTGTATTCAGAAAAGTCAAGGAAGCTTTCATTCAATGCTTACTGAAAGTATATGTGGCTGTGCCCTATTCATTTTTTACTTATTGTTAATCTAACAAAATCTTTAATTTTGTGGCAGTGTGGCTATATCTGTATACATTTTACTTCACTCTTACCTCCAAGGTTTGTTGTTTACTTTTTTCACTTTCTTTCACATAACATGTCTTCTTCAGTACTTTTACGAACTGGCACGTTTACTTTAAAGTACGTGTATTCTAAATATTTAGAATGAAAGTGTTTTTAGACATTTCTCCAATGCCATTTTCAGAGACTAGCCTCACGCCGCTTCAGTGATTGATGTCAAAGTTTCCCATTTTAATTTACTTGTTTCAGTAGTAATGGGGGCACTCTTTAAAATGAATAATTATGGTGCCTTTTATGAAAGAATCGGACAAAGTGACACTAGATTTCACTACTTCTATCCCAAATAGATGAAATTATAGTGTCTGAAACTCTGGGTTTTCTCCTTAAAGGTCAAATTTATAGAATGGGAGATTCTAGATACAATCAATTTTCCCCTAAAAAGCAAATGCATAATTAGGTATTACTCCTGTAGGCAACATACTTGCCAACTGTAAAATAATTAAAGCTTAACACATTAAAAAGAATCTACAAATTGTTGGCAAAAAAGCTATATAAAATATTGTATTTTAGGAATATACAAATTTTCTGACTATTTCTCAGGGGCAGGAATTCCCTTTTGGGAATGACGGCAGCACCATTACTGAAAAAGCTCAATGGAAAAACTCATTGGAATTGGTGGAGAAGCCACAAATGTTGCAGATAATTCTACGGTGAAAGATATATGTCTATATATGTTGTAACTATATGAGTGCACGTTATCATACTCCACCCACTAAAGTATTTTTAAAACAAAATTTCTTTCATTAAACTACCGTAATAAACGTAGGGGGCAAATTTAATTTTTCTGTACTTGGCACTATTTCAAGAGCTAACTCATCATTCTGCTCCATACTGAAAACTAGAAATCTATCCATTTATGCCTGAGTAATTTAATAACTTAATACCATTAGTAATTTAATGCCATTATCATAATGACTGCTATCTACCCCAGTGAGACCTGGAAATCTACAACAAGAAATTATTCATAAGATCAAAGTGTTCCAACAACGTTGTCTCAGAAGGATTCTTTGTATCTCTTATCAAGACCATGTCATAAATGGGAAAATTCTGCAAAGAAGTAATCCCCGAAAACTGTCTAAGATTGCGACAGAAAGAAGAATGTGTTCCGCAAGAATGAGAAATTGAGTGACTGTAATTAATTGGGTACCACCAAATGGTTGGAGAAAAAGAGGAAGACCAAAGAAAACCTGATACCAAACATTTCAGGAACATATGAAAAACATCAATCTTAATTGGAAGGATGCATATATTGTAGCTATGTATGGACCGAGAACTATGCAGTAGCTCAATGTGCTTAGTGCAGGATGTGATGATATGACTGAGCATAACGTTATAGATTTACTTTTTTTCAAAAACTCTGTACAGTTTAGATTATAAGTAAAATACTGTGCAGCAGCAGTGAAAATATGGCATCAACTGAATAATGGGCTCCTATAGTTATATATACTTTCTAACCATCTTTATATTACTAAATGTTTTAATAAATGGCTTGATTTTTTTTATTTTATTGTCTGTAATAGTATTTTCTTTTTCTAATCTTTGCTTGTAAAAAAAGTCTCCCTCCCACTCTCTCTCTCTCTCTGTGGATAGGTGTTACCATACAACCTAAGCTATAGTTTGCTTAAATTACTGAATTAACCATACTATCTGAATTCAAAAATCCATCATGCCATAATTTACTACATTTCACGCAATCTACTAAGACAAAACCAAATAAATAATATTAATGGATTAATAAAGTATACTATGTGCAATGAGTTTGCCAAGTTATCACACAGTTGTTATAAGTTATTACAAAGCACTTAGACATGGTTTGTCCTTTCCTTCAGACAGCAAAGCATCTTAAGCCATCTTTAATGTTCTATGTTTTTAGAAGAATAATATTTTAGCTTAGACAATTCAAGGTGGGCCTGAAGTGATAGAACCTTTTCTAAGACGGCATTCTGCTTTTAGCAGTTACCTTTTTTGAAAGAAAAAGGGTTAAAATAAAATAAAATAATGTGTTGCTTGTTTAAATAGGCATGAACTTTCAGTCAAGTGTACATCATTTACTAAACGTCCCTACTTTTAATGTTTAATTTATAAATATTGAATTATTGTCTATGAACATCTTGCTTTTTCTCAGGAGTGGTGTATATGTGTATATAAACACTTGTACATACATATACACATACAGACACACTGTTCCTCTGATGTCTACCATCATCAACAACGACAACAACAACAAAATCTCAGTGTTAACAAAGTCTTCCCAGCACTTTCATCTGTGGATCTTCATTTCATATAGCTTTTTCTGTAGCCTTTTACATTTTGAGTTTCCTCAGTAAATTTACTGCAGCTGGTAGGACAAAGAATTCATAGGCTGTTAGAAAAATCAATACAGAGGCTGCGAGGTTTTTTTTTTTTTTTTTTGCCTTATAAATAAAACTTGCGAAGCAGTATTAGTCTTGATTCTCTGAAAGCTGAGAGTGTCATTTACCCATTAAAAAAGTCTGAACATATTTTCCTTAGACATCAGTAAATGTATGTTTTTTTTTAAAATGAAAAGATCATAATTTTAAAAAGAACATCAAGTGTTCCCTTTGGGCTTCTGCTCCAATAGTTCAATATTGAATACCTGGTCAGTCACTAAAAATTGAAGTCAAATTGATGAGTTCTTTTTCCTAGCACCCCTTATGTCTCTACTCTAGATCATGCCTTCTTTTTTTGTAGCAATTTCCCATGTTAAATCAGCCAACGGTTGTTTTGCTCTTTCGCTTGTTTCAAGCGCCCAGAGTTGCTTCAATAGTGAGATGAGTGACATATACATTTAATAAATTAATAAATAAAGCTGGCTTTGCAATTCTTGCTCAGAGTAGTGGGGATGAAAAACAAACAAACAAAAAAAGCTGGTGTGAAGTATTTTGTCCATTTTCCCCATTTATTTAATAGGAATGAAATAGATACTATAATTTTATGTGGGGGGGGACATATGGTTTTGTCTCCTTTGCGTTTTTCTTTTGTGCAAAGCAGGAATGAGGATTTTTTGTTGCTGCAGAACCTATGGCGGTTTAAGGCAAAATAGGCAAAATAAACAAAACCATTTCAGAAAGAAATAGCAACTGAAAACAATAATTCTAATTAAACCCACAGATAGATTGATTTGAACTGAAAGGGCTGGAACTCATCTAACAATTGCTACTTTCTGTTTTTAAAATGAATATATGCCAAAACCTTCTAGCATTTTGAAAAACCAGAACACCATATAAGAGGCGCTTTAATGATCCTAACAGAGGATTTTGGAATTAAGCCAAATCTTAAAGTCTCATTTAAATAAACCAGGATGGGGACGGTTACAAATCTTGGGGGCTGGTGTTGAGTCTGCTGAATTGACACTGTATTCTACTGAGTTTCATAAGGTCTCATAATTTATTTTATTTCATAAGTCCTATTCTGTGTGTATGAATGTTTTTCATTCTACCATATATGGCTCAGTTAATCAAATGGCAATCAAATCCATACTCACTAAGGACTACTAAGGATATTTTGCACTAATAAAAGGAGTTACATCTAATTTCTATATCTATCCTTCATATAAATGAGTGGTGTATTGGATCCATGGTAACCTACTCTCAGAAAACACACACAGGAATATGTTGTATGATTACTAATTCAATATATCAGAGCATCTCACTATTAGTTTTTTATCTATCTGATAATGGACCAAATTTGATTGTGAAAGTATTGTTGTACTAGTTGTAATATTTCTCTGCAGACTTGACAATCATTCTTTCTTGTTTGTAAATTATCATTAGATTGATACAGGTATTGTTTTTGAACCTTAGGTCAGATTTGGTCATTCACTTTGATTTGGTTAAGTTAGAATCAAGGACACTAAAAGCTTTACAATGTCATTGGCAAATAAGATAAATAACACTGCTTTAGACAATTCAAATCACTGGGACCTGACCGATTACATTTCAGAGTTCTGAAAAAGCTGACAGATGTGATCTCGGAGCTATTGTACCATATCTTTACTTAGGAGTAAAAAACAGCCGATGTGGCTCCTATTTTCAAAAAAAAAGGGGGGGGGGAACAGATCCAGGAAACTACAGGCCAATCAGCCTGACGTCAATATCTGGGAAGATCCTGGAAAAGATAATCAAGCAACAGATCTGCGAACACCTAGAAGCAAGCAAAGTTAACACCAGAAGCCAACACGTGTTTGTCAAAAACAGATCATGCCAAACAACTCTTATTTCATTCTTTGACAAAGTGACTAAATTAGTGGACCAATGAAATGCAGTGGGCAGTGTATTTCAATTTCAGTAAGGCAGAAAGCAAGACATGAAACAATGGATGGAAACTAATCAAGGAGAGAAGCAACCTAGAAGTAAGGAGAAATTTCCTAATAGTGAGAACAATTAATCAGTGGAATGGATTGCCTTCAGAAGTTGTGGGTGCTTCATCACTGGAGGCTTTTAAGAAGCCACTTGTCTGGAATGGTATAGGGTCTCCTGCTTGAGCAGGGAATTGGACTAGAAGACTGCCAAGGTCCCTTCTAACTCTGTTATTCTTTTATTCTGTTAAGATAAGCAAGGGAAGCCAGGAAGAGCTACATTTGTGACATCCTTTCCCCCAAACTATGGTGACATTTACCAGATCTCTCTAAAAGAACATTTATTTCCATTAAGATACACAAGATACATTTTGAAAGACGTCAAAAGTGACTCATGGCTTTAGAATTTACAAACACACGGCAGCACAAATGACTTAAATCTACTATTGTTAAACTTTAAAAGAATGTATGAGGCATATGGTATCACTATTTTGAGAAGCACCTATTCATCAGTGCAGTCTGAATGAAACTCTGGTTCATTGAACACAAGCCACCTAAAAATTATGCAGGTCCCATTAAAACGAGCAAGAATTAACAAAGATGCTGCTGTGGTTTGCATACTGTATTGTTTGCATATTAATATCAATTTTCTTAATTTTCCATCTTCCCGATTTGTACCATGCTATGAGCTACTAACCAATCAATCAGATCAGGTCTGTATAAATGGTACAAAAACAAACCAAGTTTAATACCAGTGAAGCCTAGCAGGCTATGTGAATCCTAGATTTGTAATTGACCTGACTTAAGCACATTGTTACAAAAATAGCCCATATAACACATCCAGAAACATCCCATGATTGAATTCTCCATTCCCACAATACTCCTAAGTCAGTGATGGCGAACCTATGGCACGGGTGCCACAGGTGGCACGCGGAGCCATTTCAGTGGGCACACAAGCTTTGCCCTAGCTCAGCTGCAGTGTGCATGCACGCATCAGCCAGCCGATTTTCGGGCCTTCTTGGCCCACTGGAAGTTGGGAAACAGATTGTTTCTGGCCTCTGGAGGGCCTCCAGGGGGTTGGGGAAGGCCCGTTTTTTGCTGTCCCCAGGCTCCAGAGGCTTTGTAGGAGCCTGGGGAGGGTGAAAATGGCCTTTCCTACCACCACCACCCCGGAGGCCCTCCGGAGGCCGGAAATGGCTGGGGGTGGGGCACATTGAATTATGGGTGTGGGCACACATGCACATGACTCACCCACACTCCTCCCATTTTTGGCACGCGACAGCAAAAAGGTTAGCCACCACTGTCCTAAGTGTTCTCACCATGATTTGCCAAAGATCAAACATGTGATTGTTCATATGCTAAGTGTGTACTCTGCCTTTCAATAATGCTTCTACTATCGGTATAGTTTATATGTTCCTGCTTCAGGATGATGAAAAGACGGGATTCTGTGGTTGTGACCTGAAATGCTTGTGATATGTTGTGTTCTTGTCCAAAACAATTCGGCATACTGTGTATTTGCAGCAAATGTAAATTGTGGTTAGCCTTGAAGATAAACAAAATCAAAGGAGAGGAGCAAAGTGTGGCCATGGTTCAGCTGATGAGAGAGGGTAGGATTTATCAGATCAAAGAAAGAATGCTCCATAACAGAAACCCACAAAGAAAACAATTCTCCATAAGGAAGTGAATCAGACAATAACGCATACTATGATAGATGGGATTAATAGCCAGAAGCAAGAAACCTATAATGTTATATCATACAATACGCAGAGTCTCTCTTTGAAGAAGATGGGCAGTTCAGAAATATGAAAAATAAATAAAAGGTTTCAAGTTAAGACTTATCAAAAAGGGAAATGTAAAGGTTTCGTCTGTCTAGTTGTGTCCAATTTTATGGGGTAGTGCTCATGTCAGTTTTTTAGCCAAGGAAATTAGTGTTGTTTGAAGACACTTTCGCTGTCATGTGGCCAGCATGACTATATACTGAGGCACATAGAATGCTGTTACCTTCCTGCTGAAATGGTACCTATTTATTTACTTGCATTTATATGCTTTCAAACTGCTAAGTGGGCAGGAGCTGGGGCAAGTAACAAGCCAGCCTGTTGCACAGCCTCCAGTCTTGAATCTGGGCTGACAAATTCAGTGTCTTTAACTGCTGAGCCATTGCATCCCCTTAAGAGTTATCAAATCCATTATTATTTCTTCTTGTTATGCATGCGTACATGGAACGTAAAAGGCATTATATGCATCATAATATCAATATGGATATGACATGAATTATATATTACAGTATGTATCAATTACATCATAGTGCAACTAAAGCAAATTACATAATTTGCATTATTTGTATGACAATGTCATCAAGGCACACCAAATGTTTTTTAAAATATTTTTTTATTGAAGAGTTCAACAGATTTAAAATAGTACAAATGTTGAATTAAAGAAGAATATAACAAAGTAATAAGTGAAAAGGAAATACATAAAAAGAAATATAAAAGGAAATAAAAAGATTCTAAAGCAGCTTCCAATCTTCTTGACAACGGTTATAGATAGATTTATATTTATTCTCTTTCTCTAAGGATACATTGTTTTTTTCTTTCCATAAACTCTTTCTAATCTTCAAATCCATAAATCATAGGTTCATTTTTCACCAAAAAGTCCATAACAGGATTCCAGTCACAAATAAATGTAATTATTGATCCTTCTCTAACCAAACAAGTTAATTTTGCCATCTCTGCTGATTCTGTCATTTTCACCAACCTTGTACCAGATGTCTATGCAGATTGGGATAAATAACACTGCAAAAAACAGATACAATTGTGTCCCTAAGATCCTCTGTTTTTATTACATTTCTTCTCTTATCCATCTTTTTATAGAAAAGTATCAGAAAAGGAAAAAGCATTACAAATAAATGATTAGCTTCCAAAATGGTATTAACAGGAGATATTTGTTTTGCAGGACCAGGGCCTCAGTTAATTAGATGATGTAGTATTGTCATACCATTGTTATCTCACAAGTACTAGTAAAAATGTGTTTGGTCAAAGCACGGCAAGTTGTCAGGAGGACATTAAACTTCAACTTGTGGTACTTGATAGTCAAATCTTAAAATTATTATCTTAGTTAAAGATTTGCTATTATCAAATATATAAAAATATTGGAATAAAAATCAGACAGAATTAATGGCTCATGGATTTCACAATCTTTGCCTATGTCTGCACTAAAGCTCAGAATATAATAAGAGCTTAATTTTGTAATACAGGAAGGTAAATATGATTTATTAGGTATAATAAATAAGCCTGCTAATTATGGAGGTCCTGGTAGAATAACTCCCATGATTGGAATATAGCAATCAGTTATGATCTTACATCAAGTTTCCTTTCAATTACAGACCAGTGAAGTTTTATTTTATTTATTTATTATTTTGATTTATAGGCCGCCCTTCTCCGAAGACTCAGGGCGGCTTACAATGTGCTAAGCAATAGCCTTCATACTTTTGTATATTTATACAAAGTCCATAAATGTGAGGTAAATTTCTTTTTTATCACTGTCTGGATTTGGCAACATTATTTTTAGAAAGTAATGAGGACTGGATGACATGAAAATTAAGTATAGATAAGGACTGTTTGACAATCACACTGAAGAAATGTTAATCAATGCTATTGTATGAAACCAGAATGAAATATCAGGTGGGGTGCTAACAAAATCCAATCCAGACCCTGTACTTACATTATGTATTAATGGTTTAGGGGAAGAGGTACATGGCATTCTTATCAAATGTACAAATGTTGCAAAACTGCATAAGATAGCTAATATTCTAGAAGAGCAAAGTGGAAATACCAAATGGTCTTTATAGATCATTAGATCTATATTAGTTTAATTACTCTAATATTAATTAGAGTAATTAACTGAAAACAGCAGCATAAAATTTAGGTATCAGTGGAAATTTACACAGATATAAGATGGATTTTACTGGAAAGCCATTTGGGTCATCTGGTTGACTGCAATTGGATGAGTCAGCAGTGAGATACAAAAAAACTAATAGGCCACACTAATAATTGTAAATGACATAAAACAAATGGCTTTACTACTTCATTTTGCTTTGGTTGGATCTCACTTCAGGTAATGTATCTATTTTTGAACACTGCACTTCAGGAAGAATTTTAAAAACATTGAAACAGGGTTAGAAAAAAGCAGTAAGGACCGTCAGGCAATTATAAATTAAGCTTCATGAAGAGTGTCAGTGGAGAGGGGTACATTTAAATTTGGCAATATTGAAGGATTTGATATCAGTTTTCAGATACCTAACAGAATGTCAAGCAGAAAAAAAAGTGTTCCCTTTTATTCTAGAGCACAGGAGTTGCAATAATGGATTTAAGTTAGGCAGATTCTGAGTACTGTAATTTCTCATAGTAACAACAATTTGACAGTGGAACCAATTACAGTACTTGGGGAGGAGAATTCCTCACACTGCACATGTTCAAGCAGAAGTGAAACAGGTGTTTGTGGAAATGCTTCCATTTGGATTCCTAATATACACCAAGAGGCACCATTCCATGCATAATTCGCCCTTCCAAATTGAATTTGCTGTTTTTGAGGAAACATCCTAACCTACCCCACTCTGGACAACAGAAAGGATATTTAGGCTGATTTGCAGTATCCAAGCATGAGTCTTAATACACTAAATTTCCAATACACACTCTCACACACACACAAAAAAAACCCGCTTTAAAAGTTTCTGAATCCATCATTTCGAAACGAGGCGCTCGAAATGGGATTCAACGGAGCCGTTTAAAGGCCAAGAGTCAGAAGGGAAAAGAATGGCGCGAGGATTGATGTTTCCTGAATGTTCTTGGACCGAGCAGGAAAAACGATACTCGTCTGCCCGCCTGGACCACTATCTATCCTGCGCCTGCAGTCCCCTTAGAGGGTTTTCCAGGTAAAGACTTCGACAAGTGCTCCTTGGCCAACCCCATCCAAGCCTACGGGACGGGTCTTGCTAGCTGGCAGGCTACCCACCCATTCATAGCCCTCGTTTAGCTTGCAGTAACAGGCAACCATCACAAAATAAAGTCATTCTCCTCTCTGAGGCTTTGGGGTCAGGCAAAGAAACTCCCGTCGTCCTCATTCCCCTTCCTTTGCTGCCGCCCCCGCCTCCCTCTCCCTGGACAGAGGGGTCTTCAGAGGTGCACGCCCGCGCTCTCCCGAGGCAGCCAGACTCCGTCAGTCAGTCAGTCAGTCAGTCAGACCGCCAAGCCACTCAGAAGGGATTCCTGGCTGAGTTCCAGGTCGGCGCACTAATACAAGCTGCTAGGCTCCCGCCTGACTGACGCCTCGCTCGCTCGCTCGATCCCTGGCTGGCTGGCTGGCTGGCTGCTGCTGCTGCTGCTCTCGCTCTGGCCTCTGCCGCCGCCGTCTTCCTGCAGCCGCGTCCCTTCGCACGTTAGGAGGAGGGGGGAAGTGTGAGCCACTCGTTCCAAAGAAGTTGGCGCAGTCCCGGGAAGGCGACGGCTGGGCATCCGGCGGGAAAGGCAAGGCGGCTGAGGCGTTGAACCTACGGGCAGGTACCAAGCTTTTGTTTGAACTCATTGATATGCTGATTTATTTTCCTCGGGCAAAGAAATGTCAGTTCCGCGCTCAGGAGACTTTTTGCCTCGTCTCCGACCGGGCTGCCTAGTCTTGGCTTTCTGCGCGGCAGTTTGCCTCAGGGTAGCCCTTCGCAAACTTCAGTCCGCTTCTCTCGCGCCTTTCTCTGTTTACGTTGCCTGCACTGCAGGCGTCAATTTCCTCGACCAGCAGCTACGTGGTGCCCAGCCCTGCCCTTCGGCGGACAAGGCGCTCTTAAGCCTGAACCAGGCTCTCGAGGGGACTTTTGGCAGCCGTCAGTTTCCTTTTGGCTGTTCTCATGTCCGGGTGTTTTCATTACAGCCCCCCCCCCCCCACACACACACACCACCAAACAAGATATTCGGCTATGATAGGTGTCTGTGAGCGCGCGCGCGCGCGCGCCCACATAGTTTATTTTAGGAAATACTCTTTTAACGCTGGTCGCCTGTGGCACTGTGAGAAGTTCTGCGTGCGTTTTATTGGAGAAGGGAACCTTTTCACCGAATGGGCCTTTTTACTTTTAGAGTAAACCGGTGGGAAACTCCTGCTGTCAGGCGCGGCTGGCGGGAACCCCAAAAACAAAAGGAAAAAAAAAAGGGGGGGGAGAGTGCTTCTCCAAGCAATCGAGGTTATTCATTCATAAAAGTAAAATAATAAAAGAGTTGACCGCGCGATGACTTGCTCTTATTCTTTAATGGTCGACATTGTTTTTGAACTATTTCCCCTCATAAAGCGAGCGCTTGTCCTTCTTTCGGTGTTCTTAGAAACGCGCCACATCCAATGCAGAAAGGAAGGAATGGGGAGGGGGTGGTGGTGGAGGAAAGGATTGATATAGGAGACAAACTGACGCCAGTATTGTGATCGGAAGGAGGGGCTCAACGCGAAACGTTTTTTATGGCTAGTTAACCGCTGTCAAGCGCTCTTCAGCCTCTTATTTTGATTTCTTTCTCTTGCTTTCTAAATTAAGACAGAAAGCTTGTAAGGGTTGATGCCGGGAAATAATTCCTTAGGCTGCTCTTCAACTTCTAGAGGTTACCTGTCTATAAAATCAAGTCGTTAGGGAGAAAAAGTATATTTAGAAACAAACGTCAGGAGTCTTGAGTCACCATAAACGCTGATTTGTTTTATAATAATATTAATAGGGCTAGAAGACCTTTTCCAGTTTGTTGTTAAAGACTTTGAGTACTAAGGTCCAGAATTTGTCAATTTCTGCTATAAATAACATCATCTGAACCAAAGTTTAACATCTTAGTTAAGATCATTGTTTCTAAGGCAAAGTCTAGGCATGGTCAGAAGGGAGATAAGGATCTGTCTGAAAAATAGAAAAAAATATTTTTAATTCATAATGGAAACCATCAAACAAACTCTCTCCATTTCACCTAAATTAAAAAAGCTGGAAAATTAAGAAATGTGGGGGAAACTCAGGCATGATTCTGGTTTAAAGGGGCCATGGGCTTTGCATTGACAGTGAAAACAGTAGTGGATTGAATGTATATTCAGAACCTCTCTTACAATTGGCTCCTCAAAATTCTGGTTAAAAGGTAAACAACATTCTACAAAACTGAAATTATGGGGGTTTGTCATTGACACCCATGACTGGATGAAGTCATAGAATTTCTTTGATTTTGGAAGACTTAGTGACAGGTAAATTCTTAACCTCTGTAAAGTTTCAGGGTTTTTTTCCACATTCCTCATATGAAAGGAAAACATTTGGGTATTTCAGCGTTTTGTGCTGATTCCTTTTACTGATATCTGAAATGTTAGTCTTTATTTAAATAAAATTACCTGACTTTTGTGAGTAGAGAAGCAATGTATGAGTCTATAATCAGGTCGACATTTACATTCTGTAGACAAATTACATTGTCAGCTACGAGAACAAATTACAAATCTGTAATTCTCTCTCCATGAATGAATTATCTTATGGCCCAGAGACATAGGAAATAATATACAGGTTCTTGAAATGTAGCCAAGTTTGCAGTTGTCCAGGAAGGGCACTGCAGATAAGAAAAATATTTGCTATTTTGTAACTAAGAATTATGAAAATAAGTGATTCAAAAGAGAGTTTTAAAGTTTAAAGGATATAGTGGAGCAATAATTTAGACATTAAGTTTTTAGAGAAGTGGAAAGCAATGATTATAGTTCAAATAAATTATAATTTAATCCATATAGATTCATAAATTGCTGTGGCAACTCTTAAATACTATAACGTTATTTATATTTGACTTTTAAAATGGAGTTGGTTTAAGTCAAATGACTGAGTGAATCAACGACAATATGTAAATATTGCAAACACCATTGAGAGAATGTATCTAAAAGCAATTTTAGATGCTAACTAATCTTATTTCTATTTAATCAAGACTTTGTATACAACCCATGTCTTGGTCATTTGGCATGATGATATTCTGTATTACCACTGCAACACATGCTATGTAATTATAATTAAAAAACATTTCAAAGCAGCAGCAGTACACCCATTCTTTGTGGGATTAAATATATTGTATGATCATAAAATTGATACTAGTTTGAGTAACATGACATTGCAGTTTGCAATGTTTCTCACAAACAAAGCATTACAAAGCATTCTCATCTTTATAGTTGAAATCTATCAATCTAGTGTAAAGAAAACTTCATTTCCCAATTGGGAGCAGGAGACCTTAACTCTAAAATGGATATATGGCAATAGGAATTTAAACTACTCAGTGACTGGGTTAACAAATAGAGTGAAGTGATTAATGTGATTTATTCGGCTTCACATGTTGTGTGAAGTAGCCAGTGTGGTTTATGCTTGCTCATGATATGAACCAGTTTTGTTCAATATTATTATTTTGTTCAATAAAACCATTACAATGGTACTGGTTCTCAATCATGTGTGATCATATCTTGCTTTTAGTCTAACCCATGGGTGTCAAACTCGTCATGCCGTCACGTGATGTATTGTGATGTTTTTTTCCTCTTTGTGGAGCTGGGGTAGGTGTGGCCTGCATATGATGCATCGACCCATGGGCTGCCAGTTTGACACCCCTGGACTAACTACTTTCTACTGGAAAACCAGAGTTATGTAAATAAGGAAATATTGTGAAAATGTTACTATCTTACTACAGTGTGGTATTTTTTTTATTGAGCTTACAGAGTGTACAGGAAACAAAACATGAATATCAAAATAATATAATGAAAACAAAAACAGAATACTGGCAAGGAAAACATTTCATGGTCATTTTTTACAAAAAAGTTTGAGGGGGGAGTGAATAAAGATAAAACGAATTAAAACTGGAACATTAAAACATTAAAAAACCTGAAGGCTGGGCACAAGGCCAAGTTACTCAAACTAATACAATCAAAGCCAGAATTGAAAAATCATCAAATGATTCACAATATGACAAAATTAGTGAACCAGAGAAATGCTGTGGATATAATTTCCTTCAACTTAAGTAAGGCATCTGATAAAGTAGACCACAACCTACTACTTGATAAGAGAGAAAAATGTGGGCCCATCACCAGCTGATTCATAACTGGCTGACCAACCACACTCAACATGTAGTCTTTAATGTAATTATATCTACATGAAGGGAAGTATGCAGTGGGATACCCCAAGGCTGTGTCTTAGGCCCAGTACTCTTCAATGTTTTTATCTATGATTTAGACAAGGGGATAGAAGGGAAACTCATCACATTTGCAGATGACAGTAAGCTGTCAGGAATAGCCAACACTTCAGAAGATAAGCGCAAGATAAAGAAGGATTTCTACAGACTTGAACAATGGGGTTTATCTAACGAAATGAAATTCAATGTTTAGAAAAGTATGGTTCTATATTTAGGCAAGAAAACCAAATGCACAGGTATAGAATAGGTGGTATCTGGCTTGATAGTAGTAACTGCAAGAGGGATCTTGGAGTCCTATTGAACAATCAGTTAAATATGAGCCAGAAGTGTGCTGCAGTTGCCAAAAAAGCCAACAGTCCTAGGCTGCATTGACAGAGAGAGATAATCAAGCTCACATAAAGTTTTAGTACCATTTTATAATGCCATGGTAAGACCACACTTGCAATATTGTATCCAGATTTGGTCACCAAGAAATAAAAAAGACCTTCAGCCTCTAGAAAGAACACAGAGAAGAGCAATAAAGATGATTAGGGAACTGGAGGCTAAACCATATTGAAGACCCCTTGCAGGAATTGGGTATGTCTAGTCTACCGAAAAGAAGAACTAGGGGTGACATGATAGCAGTGTTCCAATATTTGAGGGGCTGCCACAAAGAAGAGGGCGTCAACCTATTCTCCAATGCACCTGACGGGAGGACAAGAAGCATTGATTGAAACTAATCAAGGAGAGAACCAATTTAGAACTAGGGAGAAATTTCCTGACAGTTAGAACAAATAATCAGTGGAACAACTTGCCTCCAGCACTGGAGGTTTTTAAGAAGAGATTGGAAGGACTTCCGGTCAGCGCCGTGACGATACTATCTGCTAAGCTGAGGCTCCAACGAGCC